>OX438671.1:22224573-22291267 GCA_949316385.1 Globia sparganii
TAACCTGAGCGAACCTAACCTGAGCGAACCTAACCTGAGCGAACCTAACCTGAGCGAACCTAACCTGAGCGAACCTAACCTGAGCGAACCTAACCTGAGCGAACCTAACCTGAGCGAACCTAACCTGAGCGAACCTAACCTGAGCGAACCTAACCTGAGCGAACCTAACCTGAGCGAACCTAACCTGAGCGAACCTAACCTGAGCGAACCTAACCTGAGCGAACCTAACCTGAGCGAACCTAACCTGAGCGAACCTAACCTGAGCGAACCTAACCTGAGCGAACCACTGAAAGCTGGAAGGGCTTTTGCGGAAGGCAGGATAAAGAGAGCGTCTGGGATGGTATTTATAGAAAAATACTAAAGACAAAAAAGAGGCACGACGACCTGCCAATGGTCCAAGATGGTGAGGCATTAGACGCAGATGAATCTGCCAGGGTCCTGGAAGAGACCTTCTTCCCTGATGATGAAGAAAAGGAAGACAACTCCGAACTCGCCAAAATAAGAGAAGCAGCGGTACGCTCGGAGGAAGGCAAACCAGAGGACAAATAGAATTCACCCTTCACTGTTGCTGAACTCAGGTATGCATCAGGGAGTTTTAACCTAAAGAAGGTGCCCGGCCCTGACGGGTTCACTGCTGATATTTGCGAGGCCGTCATTAGTTATAATGAACAAGTGTTTTTGGCCATAACAAACAAATGCCTCGAACTGTCCTGCTTCCCGGAAAAGTGGAAAGAAAAAAAATCACGCGCGTATAAGAAATGGAAATAGGTCAATGTTGCTATCTTAGATCCTTGCGATCAGTAAGTGGGGCCTCCAAAAAAAAAAAAAATTGTTTTTTCAGTGTGCTGACGCTATTCTTCCGGAACGTAAGTACGTTACACGGAAGCTCCTGCGTAGAGATGGGTTGCACACTCTTTTAAAATGAGGATCGTGCGAGGCACTCTTTGTACCAAGTGTGCTAGCACACTGTGCTACCACGAATGAGGCGAGGCGGCGAGGCCGCTGGCTGAGTCTGCGGTGGCTCAGCACGTATGTGCTGTGAGTGTGTAAGTGAGTCGCGTGACTCGCCGTGCGAGTCGCGAGTGTGGTGTGCTGTGTAGTGACGACAACGCGACAGGGCATGACGGCACACATACGCAATAGAGTTGGTAGGCACACGCGGTGACTAATCGGTTAAGCGCGTCACACAGCTCACACGAGTGATGATGAGGGAAAGAGAAATAAGAATGTTTACGTGACGTCGTCAAACGAAAGCAAAAGACGGCAACTAAACTTAGACCTTAACTCCTTTGTTTATAAGTCTGTTTCCGCTAAGAATGTATCGCTAACCGAAAGAGTGAGTGACTCGTTTCGTTCAAAACTGACAACACGTACTTGATCGTACAGTAGTGTAGCTAAACTGTGGTGTGTGCTAACACATCAAAATAAAATGAGTGAGTGACTCTTTTTAACCAACTGAGTAGCTACAACTGTGCTAGCACACGTGCTGAGTCACCCAACACTACTCCTGCGCCCCTATTGGTTTGTCAAACACATGCGCTGACAATAATTGTGATTTTGTTTTGTTATTGTGATAGGGCACTAAATAAGTTTAAGACAGTATTTCTTTTTTTATAATTAATTGAAAAATCATATTAATAAATTAGTATTTGGACCAATATTGTATACCACAAAACATACAATTGTATCTTCTATAAACATGAATATTCTCCTTCGTGCTTCACGCTCCGAAGGTCCGAAATGACTTCAGTTCGATGTCGGGGCTTTGAATAGTCTGTACACAACTACCGTTGCTTGTGGGATGTGCTGGGTAATTAAAATGGAACTGAAAGAAACTAAAACTATTAATACACGAACAGAATCCCTCGACAAATTTTCGCATATTTTTACTAAAAATTTCTCTCGGCCAAAATAAAATACCACTCCCTACCGTTTGCACTACATCACTACCGTGAGGTACCTGTTTTTTTTTTTGACGGTGGGAAATTATCAAATAACTTTTCCCGCTCTGGGCGAAGCGGGAGGGCGTCTCAGAATTTTACTGGCTGAAACCCACCCGTGTTCCTTCAGTTGCCTGTACCAGGGGCCACGGTATCTCTTTCGAACAACCCGCGACTCTGGCAGGCATCGGCCCTAGCGGACCCCGTCAGTCAGTGCTGACATTTCTTTGAGGCGCACGTGGAACACGACGCGCTGTCGGCCTAGGCGGCAAACTGACCATTACTCACCGTTCGCAAGCCCGTGGCCGGGATGTCGATTCCCAACGCCTAGGGTTTCTTGCGGTGAGTTGGGGCATGAGTTGTTCATTCAATTGAGTCAACTTACGATCTGTCAAACACCCCAACTAATATTTAACTATATTGCTCAGTTGAGACTGAGAGTTGTAGGGTCAAAGAAATACACGTATTCATGGAAACATAATTTCAAAAGTAAATAAAACACTCGGAGCTCTTTCCTTAGATAATCACAAATGAAAATGGTATCTCAGTTACCAAGCTCAGCTCCTCAAGACGCTGTACTTGAGGGCTTGATCTCGTGAACGATTACGTCACATTGACCGAAGCTCATTCATTACATTTCGTATGCTATGAGTCGAAAGATTTATTGAAATACTTGTATTTTGTTTAAATTTTAATGAATAATGCTGTATCACGTTATAAAGATGTTTTCAAGAAAGCCATATCCGTATATTTCGGAAGCCCCCCGAATACATGAACCTCCTCCAGCTCGGTACCGGGTCCCATCGTTTCCAAGAAGGACGACATACACCCTTGATTGATTATGTAAATATTTATTATGCTATCCATCAAATCCTATGAATGTGCGTTAATAAGTAGAGTTGAATAAAAAACTTATACGTTAACCCCATTAAATCTTTCATATTTAGCGCACAAGTTTTTTTTTTTACCTCGAATAATTTCAAGTTTGTAATTTATTTTATTTTACTTCAGACACAGCGATCCATATTTATGTTAGTAATTATACTTAAAAATTATGTTAGTATTTAATTATGTAATACTTAGGTACGATAATTGTCTTTTTGATGACAGTGGTGGTCAAGACTAAAAAAGATAAAATTTGGGGAATTCGAACATCCTAACTTCACCACAGGGGCTGTGAATAATACATCATTTAATTATTTGACGAATTCATCCATAGTTTAAGGTGAATAAGTAGTGTTAATGAAGTTTTTTAATATCTAATGTCGAAGTTTTGCATCAACCCTGTATGTTTACATTTTCACTTCTCACAAATTTCACACACACACCTGTGTAACTTTGTATCTTATCTACATCTGTAGGTAAGATACTGTTAGCACTGTGTTATGCTTGCTTGAGGACAGGTTGCCGTTCCTTAGTTTTACATTTTTGTACACTAGCTTAGCAATATATCGAGCGGCCGTAGGTAGGTAATTATCTCAAGGACAATGCCGAGACATAATACTGCTTACTTTACTGATACTGTGACAACGTGTAGGTTACATTTACAAACGGCTTGCGGCGTGCGGCGGTGACCGGCATGGCGCGACACATTCGCAGCGTTTACTAATTCAGCGCGAGTTTAGAGTGCGATGTGTGTCACCGCGACGGCGCGAGAGAGCGCGAGAGGGCGCGAGAGGGCGCGAGAGGGCCGCGGCACACAGTGAGCCAGCACACACGGCACACAAGCGGCGACACAGGTCACTTGCGCCGCTACCACCGCCTACGACCACTCGCACTACTGCCTGCTCACATCATCAACAGATCTTTGACCCGCCACTCATCTGAATGCCCGTGACTTTATCTGGCGCTGGTAAACAGTTGCAGGTAAACCATGTTACAATCCGACGTACCTATAGCCAATATTCAAAATATACCACACATAATAGAGAGATTGTACTGTTTGCAGATGATAATTCTCTTATTTTTTAAGTAGACAGGAATAGACAAAGCGGGGTATGCAAGGGGGGGATGGAGGGGGGCTTAGGGGATCAGACCGGAATAAATCAAGATTTTGACGACGTAAACAGTGCACTCTCAATAGTTACAATCCGTAACTATTTCTTTTTGTCAAGAAAACGAAATGTGTCAAGTTCGCCTTAACTAATGTTACAAATCTAGGACCCAACATCGTCGTCAAGAGGTGTTTGAAACTGTGGGCTCGGCAGTTTTTCTAGGAATAACAGTAGATGCCAAATTTCAGTGGGGACCTCATATATCAAGTCTAGCAGGAAGGCTCAGTTCGGCTGCCTACGCCGTCAGGAAACTAAGACAATACACTGAGGTTAATACAGCTCGTTTAGTCTATTTTAGTTATTTTCACAGCGTTGTTTCCTACGGTATTCTGCTGTGGGGCAAAGCCGCTGATATCTACACTAATAGAGGAAAGATTAAGAAAGATACACTAATAGAGGAAAGAGGAAAGATTTGTATGTTTGTTTGTTTGAAATGAATAGGCTCCGGAACTACTGGACCGATTTGAAAACTTTTTCTGTTGGATAGTCCATTTATTGAGAAATGCTATAGGCTATATAACATTACGCTACAATCAATAGAGGCGTCGCACCAATGAAAAATGTTGCAAAAACGGGAAAAATTATTCCTTATAGAGGGCTTCCGTTGCGTGCGTTGCATAAACGGTTCAAGTTACGCAAAAATAATGTATGACGGAATTGTTCCCCTTAAAAGTTCAAAAAAAAAGTCCGGGACAGCAAATGTCTATCTTTTAAGGTTGACCTTTTTTATGATAATCAAATTTGTTCTAAAATCATGCATTATTTTCGGTGTTTTTATAAACATGATATTAATATTTATCCAAATAAATACGATATTCCCTTCAAAATGGTTGAGCTGAATGGTGCTGATTCATACGGCATGTTCGTAAGCGGTCGCCGTCCTCAGTAGGGACTGGTCATCTCTTAGCCACCACGGCTTATTTGAATTTATTTTGAATTGTTTTTTTTGTTTTTATCTTTTTTAGTACCTACGGACGCTTTTAACGTGCACGTCTTTCTAACTACATCGTTCTCACATGTATAATTTCAACATGAATGATGTAACCAATTTTTGTAACAATTTTATGATGTAAAAGACCGTGGAGTTTCTGGCACGTTATTCTTCTCCATAGGTACCTACTACGCTTTGGAATGGGCAACTAGCTTCATCTTTCTGACTGACCGACCTCTTGACGATTCAAAAGTTGCCTGTAATTGGTTTATTTGAAATAAATGCTTTGAGTTTGAGTTTGGAGCCCTGTCGTGGTGAAACGGGAAGACATAGTTTATTTGAAAAATCTGATTCTCTTGAACAATAAACTTAAGAAATGGCCCAAATACTTATTTATCTAAATAAATAGAATAAAAATCGTAAACATATGCTCGGGGCGTTTCAATGTATTCTCGGTATCAGCATGAAAAAAGACGTAAATTCAATTTAAATAATTTTTATTTTTCAATGTTATACCCCATTACCCCAATGCATTTATTACATCTCGAAATTACTTTTTAATAGGTACCTGTAAAAAATAACTTTACTTTTTCTCTGAAAAATGCACATTTATTGCCGCCTTGACCTCTTCATCGTTGGAAAATTGTTTCACACAAAGGTCAAGGGACTCGACATAAAGTGAACCATTCCTTTTTCAAATTGTGGAACAAGTAATAATCACTCGGAGCTAGGTCCGGTTATTAATTTCTTCGAAACCACAATCTCGTACAGCAGCCTTGGAAATACGCGGCGTGTGGATCGGCGTGTCGTGAAGAAGCAACACACCGGTGGTCAGTACACCCCGTCTTTTTTCTTTAATTGCTTCCCGTAATTTCGTGTGTGAGTGGATGTGTAGGATGCTGCGTTTATAGTTTCACCATGGTGGCTATGCTTTTTCCGGCAGATGGAACGAATTTGAATTTCTTAGGGGGCGCAGTACCTTCTTGTGCCACTTCATGGATTCTTGCTTACTTTCAAGGTCATAATGATGAACCCACGTTTCATCTCCAGTAACAATTCGATCGAAAATACTTGATGGAACTTCATCACAGTGCTCTAAAACACTACAGCACTCGATTTGCACTTGCTTTTGATTTTTGCTGCATTCAAAAATTTGCTGAAGCCCACGAACACAGACTTCACCGACATGTGAATGTCGACATCAGCTGCTAGACGACACGGACATAGTGCGTAGGCTAAAGAGAACTAAACCATTTGAGTTAGTGTAATATTTCTATAGTCAATAATAGTGCGGTGCTAGTGGTGCTATACATGTAACTCATGAACAAAGTGTTTTACCAATTTATCAGACCCTAAGAAAGTTCTATGAAACTGTGTAAAAGTGCAAACTGACACTATTCTTAGTTATAACATAATCTATCTCGTAAAATATTAAGATAGAGTTAAATTGCTATATTAGTCTATTAGGCCAGATTGTAATCAATTACTAAGAACTTTAGTTCTTATTAATAAGGAAAAAAAAAAACTTGCTTTTGAGGCGTCGTGTCGGCTGTGAGCATTTGCGACACCCATTTTGCACTGACTTTTGAAAGGTCATGAAGAACAGTGTGCACGGAACCAACAGAGAGGTGGGTCAGTTTTGCTATCATTTTGATCTTGAGGAGTTAAAGAAAGAAGTGGAAGACTTAAAGAAGGAGCGTCAGGATCAACGAGGCTACAAAGAAACGCTCGAAAGAAAAATAACAGACCTACAAGTTAAATCTCGTTCATCGTGCATAGAGGTTAGGAATATACCACAGCCGGAGAAGGAGTCAACAATCAGTCTGGTAAATACAGTTTGTAAAATCGGACAACTGGTTGGCGTGCCTATATCTGAATCCGAGGTACGAGATGTATATCGTCTCCCTGGAAAATCCACACCAACTCCAACTTCACGCCCGATCATGGCAGAGTTTGCAAGAGTTCAAACCAAACAAACTCTTCTGTCAGCAATTCGCTTGTATAACAAGGACAAGCACCCAAAGGAAGAAAAGCTGAACACAGAGCTAATTGGAATACCAGGGAAACGCCTACCAGTATTTGTCGCAGAGCAGATTCCCTCTAGTTCTAAAAAGCTATTTTACCTCGCACGGCAATTTGCTAAAAACAACCGTTACACTTTCTGCTGGATAAGCAATGGAAACATATTTCTTCGTAAACAAGTAGGGGACAAGCAGCTACTAATACAATCAGAAAAATGTCTTCAAGATTTGACCAGCATTAGTATCTGACTAGCTAAACTTGTGGCCTTATCGCTGATTTTTGTTGTATACATTTCTTATTTAATTTTTTTTTATTTTGCAAACATAGTTATCAAACTTTACACATACACACATCATGCAAGATTAGCATACAATATTATATTTAATATACACAACTCACACATAACAACAAAATACAATCGCATATTAACACACAAAACATCCAATACAAAAGAGCGCCGTAATACTATTAAAGACTCCAACACATCATTACAAACTGATTTGGTTAATGTACGAATGTTTGTTAATACTCTAAATATATTATAAATGGCTATCATAAACAATATAAATAATGACCTAGATCAGATAAATTTCGGAAACTCCTTTAACTGTAACCCTGAAGACTGTCCCAAATACATCAACTCAACTGAAAGTAATATAAATATACTACATTTAAACATACGTAGCGTAAACAAAAACTTTAACCAACTTCTAGTATTGCTGAATTTGATAAAAATAAACCTTGACATCATTGTTTTGACGGAATGCTGGCTGAGTAAAGTCAATACACTACCTGTACTAGACGGATTTCAGTCTCACTCGTCAGCAATCAACGCTAACCAAAACGATGGAGTTATAATATATACAAAATTAGGGTTACAAAGCTCCGTGTGGGAGCCGTCTTTTGAAGGGGGGAATTGCCTAGTATGTCAAATAGACAAAAAGTTATCTGTGATTGCCGTTTATCGCTCCCCTTCCTTCAATTCCAGAGAGGAATTCAACAATTTCACGACAAGTCTGTGTAATGTGTATCAGAAAATATCCTCCAGTCCTACTACCGTCCTTGTAGGAGATCTAAATATAGATATAAGTCCAAGCTGTAGTAACGACCAAAGCTTCGAATACCTTACAATTAACGCCTCGTATGGGCTGATGCCGACCCACCTATTCCCTACTCGACTGGAGCACTGTATTGATCACCTGCTCCTCAAATCTAAATATCGATCCACCACACTTGTATTGGAATCCCATGTTACGGATCACAAGCCGGTTCTGTTTTCGATAGCTCACGTTAGCCCAACAAGGAAAATGAATAATGTCGTCACCCGCTTAGATTATGAAGCCATTATTGTTGAGCTAGAAAACACGGACTTTACGATAATTTACCAAAGTGATGACGTAAACGAGTGCATGAATAGATTTATAAATATTGTGAGATCAGTAATTGCAAAACATTCAAATCAGTTTAAAATTCCCAGGCAAAAAAGAACAATTAAGCCATGGATGACCCCTGGTCTATTAAAATGTATAAAAAATAGAGATAAAATGCACATCAAAACAAAAAAAGCTCCTGATAACCTAATCCTGAAAACAACATATACTCGCTACAGGAATTTCTGTAATAACTTACTCCGAAAATTAAAATTAGCTTACGAAACAACAGAATTAGAAAAAGCAAGAAATAAGCCTAAAATCTTATGGAACACAATTAAGCAAATAATAAACACGCAACATACTCATATCAGCCCTTCAGAGCTGCTCAAATTAAGAGACGATCCTAAATCTTCCTTAAACGAGGTAAATCACTTCCTTAGTAATGTAGGTAAAAATTTGGCTGCACAAATTGTGTCACAGGCACCTGGACAGACACCAGCAGCAGGTGACCAATCTCCTTCTACTCAAATTAAAAACAGTGCTCATAACACAACTGGGAGTTCTCTTGCCCTGTTGGAAGTGGATGAAACAGAAGTGGAATCTCTCATTTTGCAATTACGCCATGACTGCGCCGTAGGTTGGGATGGGATCTCATCCATATTGTTAAAAGCATGCCGACATATATTGGTTCCCCCCATAACCTTTCTCTATAATCGCAGCCTTCAAACGGGTGTATTTCCGGATGCCCTGAAAAAGGCAATAATACACCCAATCCACAAAGGAGGGGACAGAAGCTGTGTCAATAACTATAGGCCAATTTCTGTCTTGACTGCCCTTTCCAAAATTCTGGAGAGGATCCTGGCAAATTCTCTAAGGAACTTCCTGAATAAACACCACATAATTGCTGAAAACCAATACGGCTTTCGTGCAGGTGTGTCGACGGAAGATGCGGTTTTAGACTTTACGCAACAGGTTGCCAGGAAGCTAGACAATAAAACTAAATGCTTGGGGATCAGTCTGGACCTTTCTAAAGCCTTTGACACGGTTTCTGTTCCCAAACAAACTGGAACGAATTGGTGTGCGTGGAATACCACTCGAAATTTTTAAAAGTTACCTCAATAATAGAACGCAGCTTGTCAAGGTGGATACTTATTATAGTGACGAGGAGCCAATAACGTATGGCATCCCCCAAGGTAGTATACTCGGCCCCATACTCTTTCAAATCTACGTCAACGACCTCTGCAGGATGAAACTGTCTAACTGTGACATCTACGCGTACGCGGATGATACCGCGATCCTCGTTTATACTCCTACTTGGGACATGGTTAAGACTACTGCAGAGGAAGTTCTGTCCAAAATAATGAAATGGCTGAACTCTAACCTTCTGACACTCAACTTAACCAAATCCACTTACATCACTTTCGCAATCCGACGTAATACGAGACGGTCTCATACCTTCAGTATTGCAGCCCACTCATGTTCAAATCCATTAGCTTCTTGTAACTGTCCAACTCTTACCAGATCTGACAATATAAAATATCTCGGAGTTCAGATTGATGATGGACTAAGGTGGGACAAACAGATTGACGCCCTTACTACAAGAACAATGCGCCTTATACACGTCTTTAAGTCTCTGAGGGAGTCGGCCAAACTTGACACTCTGAAGATGGTGTATTATGCTCTTTGCCAATCTGTTATTGGATATTGTATTACTGCATGGGGCGGTAGCAAAAACTAAAATGTTAAGAGTAGAAAGAGCGCAAAGAGCCATACTCAAGGTAATGACTAGGAAACCCTATAGATTCCCAACAATTGAGCTATATTCTAACTGCAAAGTCCTTACGGTTCGTCAGCTTTTCGTGCTTCGATCGATCCTAAGAACACATGCTAAGCTGCCGCCGCCAAATCTAAATAAGCGACTACAACTTATCAGGGGATATCAATATAAAACCGCCTTCGCAACGCATCAATTTTATACTCTAAGTAATTATATTTACAATAAAATAAATAAAGAACTAAAAATTATAAAACTAAACACACACACGGTAAAAACTAGAGTAACAGAGTGGCTACTAGAGAGGGATTATGCCTACACGGAGTCTCTACTAACATACATCATCTAATCTCTCACGCATTCCGATTTTGATACATACACACACATTTAATCATGCGCGCATACATCCATACCTTATCACACATGCACACACTCACACTACACACACATATACACACACCCTCACTCACATATACACACGTCAAAACAGAATCACATAAATTATTGCAGCGGTAGAACGACACTGTCCATTAATTGTTGTAATAGTAATAGTGGATAAAAATTTTGTGGCCGAACACTGTTTCTCAAAATACAGGTTATCACCTAGTTTGAGAGGCAGGGTTTTAAACATTTTGTTACAGATTTTACAACAAAACCTAACATAAATTTATATAACTAGCTACCCATTGATTCTGTAATTATCTGTATATTTTTTTTATGAATAAACAAATTATTATTATTATTATTATTATTTCATACTTTTTAGAGCGTAATTTTTTCAGTAGTCGGGTTTTAGCTTTATAACTTATTTTTTATTTAACAGTGCCACCGAATAGTCAGTCGATTTCAGTAATAGAAATAACACAATTAATATATTTCCATTAAAAAAAAACAGATATTAAATATACATCGAGCTCAAGATCTATAAAATATGGTGTACAATTGTACATCGTTATAGTGCATAGCTTGATTAACTCTCAAAAATTGTATACATAAATTCAAGCTTAACATTTGGCACAAATACTTATCTAAGTAAACTATAGTTTTCTTAAACTACTCTAAAGGGAGATTGGGGGTATCAAAGTTTGTATGGAAGAATTTTAACGCGCGGTTCAATAACATAAACTCGAAATTCAGTATGTATACTTAAGACCAAAATAAATAATAAAGTATAACAGGGCTTTTCGAAAATCTAAACCTAGCGGGGTGAACAGGGGTAGTCAATTTCACAGAGGCGTATTTTATTGCGTGGCTTGATTAACTGGAAAATTGATATAAATAATCTTTGAGTCTTCTGGAAACATCCCAAACGTATTTTCAAAATTTCGCCCCTATGGGGATAAAAACTGTGAAGGTGAAAAGGCGGGATACAGTTAATATGAAAAACCTTATTCCTTTGCTTAAGAAACTTATCAACATTTACCTCAGTAAATAATAAAGATTATCACTTTTAGTTTCCAAAAAACCCCTCACAGAGAATTTAGGGAGTGAAAAAGTTAATATGTAGATAAGAAAAACAAAATAACCAGCTGTCAAATTAACTCGAAACTCGGTACTAATACTTACCTACTTAAAATAAAAAAGTATGTGTTTTAGAGTTTTTCAAAAATCGACTCCTACCGGGAGGAAAAGGGTAATAAAGTTTAAGGAGTAGAAACTCCAACTTCCATTAACTCGAAAATGGGTATAAATATTCTTTAGGTCATAAAAATGGAAACGAAAATGCGTGCGTTCCGGTCTCCGAATCCGAATTCCTGATCAGGAAACCTAACCAGGAAACCGTACATATGCGGCGGAAGGTAGTGTTCTGACACAGGTCCGAACCGGCCTTCCTTGCAGTGAGTTGCACTGGCATCGTGACAGTTTGTGTGATGTAGTGGTGCGCGCGCAGACGGCGGTGGCGGCGGCGGCGGCGGCGGTCCGCCCCGCCAGTGAGCCCGCGCCGCCACGCCGCTCGCACGCACGCCGCTGGCGAGCTCTCCGCTACATCGCGAACGCACGCGTCGTACGACACTTAACTTTGTACAACACAACTTTTTTATAAATTCTCGGAGTAGTGGACCGGCGCACGGCAGTGGAGTGACCGATTGCTAGCACCGCGACTTCCGGAGAGTGCCGAGTGCGAATACTGTGAGTGTGCAGTGCAGTGGCAGTGATCAGTGCGGATAGCTGCGAGGAGCGCCGGCTAGCGGCCGGGCGGCACAGTGCAGCGTGCACGCTGGGCCACACTCGCATGTGAGTCTGCTGCACTTGTGCACTCTCGCCGGCCCTCTCTCTCACTCGGCCGTGTATGTGTCGTTCGTACGCTGATGATTATTCCTTCTGATCCCCGGAGCGTTCATAGCACTGGGTGAAGCATTAAATATTCAATGTTATTGTTGCTTAAATAAAGTAGGTATGTCCCCATAATTTAAGTTAAATTGACCGCTACAGTGTCGAACGAAGGCGGTTGATAAGGTTCACGACACGCTCATTTTCTGCTTTGATGAACTCGTTGTGGTCGGTCAGTTGGTTGCAAATGTTAGTTCTTTGGTGGGCGTTGGAAAGGCGGGTCGCAACACGTAATTTATGTAATTTGAGGATTCGCGAGTATTTTAATAGGCATCCGTAGTCCAGTTTACTCGAAGATGTCTGTTGCGCCAGTTCTTTATAGGTACTAAAATAATGTAATATCTCCAATAATACACCACACTTACCGTTGCATTAGACGTGCTCCTGAGAGCACATCTCGTCGTGGTCACGTGCCCCTTGGCGCACGCCACAGTCACGTGGCGCCGGCAGCACGTGGGCCGTGCGCGTGCCACAGTGCGCGACGCTCATGAGACTGAGGATGGAGCCCACCACCCATGGATGTAACTTGTTCCACTGACTAGTAATTAGGTACGTTCGGTATTTTTTGTTCGTTCTAATGTGCTGAATAAACTTGTGGCGTTTCTGAACGCAACCGCGCGCTGTCACAGAGATGAGCCAATGGGAGAGAGTTATGGTTTTTGACAGCGCGGCAGCGAGAAAAGAGATTCCAAGAACTTGAGCCGTTTGGTAGTTTTGGTACGACGAATTCGAGCCCAGAAAAATAACGCCCGGGACTTACTCCTCCATGCTAGATCCGCACCGGTTCTTCTAAAATGGTGACCCCGTAAAACACGCAAAGTGAGGAAGATACGAGCGAACGATATACTTACTTTCGACTGATCTTACCGTCGTCGAGTAAAGCCTTTTTCCGGGTTGCTCCCACAAAAATCAACGGAAGTTCTACTCACCAATACAACTACTACTAGTTCCATACAACACTTCTTCAAGGGAACCTCATCACAACACCTGGTTTTGGAGACGGACACCATAAGCAGTACCTACTGACACCGCAGGCAGTGTCTACCTTCATCGAGCGAGCCTGCATCGGCAGTAACAGATAGTGTTCAATCAACACAATTCTCCAACAGCAACAACGGTCAGTGCGTTCCATATCATATTGCTGAGAACTCTATTCTTAGTCAAGTACTACTATAGTGCTAATACAGTTACTACTTTGTTCATCTAACTCAGTTCTCCAACAGCAACAACAGTCAGGGTGTTCCAGACATTTTTTTTGAGAATTCTGTTTAAACATCAAACTACTCGGCTATTGCAGGACATTTTGTGACAATATACCTAAGTGCATAGTGTTTACAGTGTTCTTCACTTACCTAGTGCAAGCAGTTCTGTTGTGCTATCTTATTCATGTTTTAACCAAGCAGGTAACCATCTAACTTGTCAAAGTGTGTTAGGTTAAACCACCCGTACGGCCGTACCTTCAAACTTTCAAAGGATTACAAAATCTTACTATCTCAGTTAGAAATGTATAGTGACATAATATTGTTTGGTTAACCCCCTTATGTCAGTCTAATTGGTACAAATCTATATTCACCATTGTATAGTTACATCAACATAATACAATATTATTTGTTCATGTTATAGTAAGCCTTCGTTAGGGTGACCATCATTTTTATTTTTATATCTCTTAACTGTGCAATGGATGTCAGTACACCAAAATAATAGATTAATGGTTTATGCTAGGGTGACCATCATTTTTGTTGTTCGTGCTCACCTAGATTTATTTCATGTACCCAATTTTTTTATTTTTGTGATACATTTCTTTACAATAGTTTTAGGATCCTTATCTTTTACACATACTATATAGAATATTCATATAATTATCAAGTATGGAGGAGTTGAAGGAACAGCTTCGGTCCTTGAAGGAGCAAAATGCTGCCCTTCAAGAACAACTTGCATCTAATACAATAACTAAAAAACAAACCAGCTCAACCACTACCAACTCCACTCCTGAACATAGTGTTGCTAAAGTATCAGTTAAATTACCTCCTTTCTGGGCAGACCGACCTGCGGTGTGGTTTGCTCAAATAGAAGCACAATTTGAGATTTCAGGCATATCGGCAGACTCAACAAAATACAATTACGTTATATCACAGTTAGACACCAAACATGCGGCGGAAATTGAAGACATAATTACTCAACCCCCAAAAACAGAGAAATATGATTTGGTTAAGACGGAGCTTATACGTCGATTGTCCTCAACAGAAGAGCAGCGTATTCGGAAACTTCTGTCAGATGAAGAGATTGGTGACAGAAAACCATCGCAATTCCTCCGCCATCTCCGCTCTTTGGCCGGAACAATCATGCAAGATCAGAGTATCCTGAGACAATTGTGGTTGCGTCGCTTACCGTGCCACATTCAAGCAATTATTACGGCACAATCGGATCTGCCATTGGATAAACTCGCTGACCTAGCCGACAAAATTCTTGAAGTCACTCCAGTGCCAATAACTCCAGCTGTCTATGCTGCTTCTGCTGCTTCCGCCCCTATACAAACTTCAGCTGAAATGCAGAGCCTCACCACCTGCTTGGAAGAATTAACGAGGCAAGTCGCTGCCTTGACAGGAAGAGGCAGGGACTTCAACAGATCAAAGAGCTCGAATAGATCCAGATCACGTGACTCTCGCGGGCGAAACGAACCTCAGTTGTGTTGGTACCATAGAGTCTACAAAGACAAAGCAAAAAAATGCAACGAACCATGCAGCTGGGATAGACAGGCGGGAAACTCCCAAGGCGGTCAGTAGCAGCGACGACAGCTGACTGCCCTCTATCTAGTCGCCGATTGTTTATAACAGACGCCCATTCTAAATGCAGATTCCTCATAGACACAGGTTCGGATGTCTGTTGCTACCCTCGTCGCCTTATCAAAAGCAGAATTAGACCAGATAGCTACAGTCTTAACGCGGCCAATAACAGCGTTATCAAAACTTACGGCGGTACAACACTGTCGCTCAACCTAGGTTTACGCCGGGATTTTACCTGGCGTTTCATTATCGCTGACGTTGAAACCGCTATTATCGGGTCAGATTTTCTCGCCCATTATCATCTCCTTCCCGACTGTAAACATAAGAGATTGATTGACGGAAAAACCGGCCTCTCGGTCCATGTCACGATAGCATCCATTGATCAGGCCAGTGTCAAAGCAGTAGGGATCACAAGCAGCTCACCCTTCGACAACATCCTTAAAGACTTTCCCAGTATCACCCGACCACCTGGGCTGCCTAGAACGGTGAAACACTGTACCGTGCATCACATAAAAACGACTGATGGACAACCGGTATCATGTCGCCCGCGCCGTCTCGGGCCGGAAAAACTCAAAATAGCAAGGAAGGAATTCCATGATATGGTGCAGTGCGGAACAGCAAGACCTTCGAAAAGCCCGTGGTCATCTCCTTTGCACTTGGCTCAAAAGCGGAACAACACCTGGCGTCCATGCGGGGACTATCGCGCTCTAAACGAACGGACTGTTCCTGACCGATATCCAGTACGGCACATAGGGGATTTCAACCACAACCTCGCGGGATCTACTGTTTTTAGCACACTAGATTTAGTTAAAGCGTACCAACAAATCCCAGTCCACGAAGATGATGTGTGCAAAACCGCCATCATTACACCATTTGGCCTGTTTGAATTCCCCTACATGACCTTCGGGCTAAGGAACGCAGGTCAAACGTTCCAACGATTCATCGATGAAGTCGTTCAGGGATTGGATTTCTGTTTCGCGTACATAGATGACATTTTGGTCTACTCGAAAAATACCACAGACCACGCTCAGCACTTACAGATAATATTTCAACGATTAGAAGACTACGGGGTGGTAGTAAATCCCTCAAAGTGTAACTTGGGAAAACCAGAAGTGACATTTTTAGGTTACACCATAAATGCAGAAGGTACACACCCCCCCACGGAACGAGTCAATGCTCTCCGGGAGTATACCCTGCCAAAGACGGTTAGCGGCCTCCGTCGTTTTCTCGGAATGATAAACTATTACCGTCGTTTTTTGCCCCATACAGCAGAACTTCAAGCACCTTTGATCGACGCAATAACAGCAATAAAAGGCAAAGGAGCTATACCAGTTCCGTGGACCCAAAATCTGGAGCAACGATTCTATACTTTAAGGGATAGCCTCGCGAACGCTACGTTACTAGCACATCCCATATGTAGTGTACCTTTGGGTCTTTTCACAGACGCATCTAGCACTCAAATAGGTGCGTGCCTGCAGCAACGCGTCAAGGATGAATGGCAACCCATCGCCTTCTTTAGTAAAAAACTGGATTCCCAACAAGTCCTATGGCCGGCATATCATCGCGAACTACTAGCGGTCTACGAAAGCGTTCAACATTTCCGACATATCCTGGAGGGTCAACGTACTACAGTTTACACTGACCATAAACCTTTAGTGTTCGCTTTCAAACAGCGCCGCGAAAAGCTTGCTCCGATTCAACTCAATCAGTTATCATTCATATCACAATATACAACCGATATCGTGCACATCAAAGGAGAAAATAACGTGGTCGCAGACACTATGTCTCGCATAGAAGCCATTACATTTGAGTCCGACTACGCTGCCTTATCACAGTCCCAAAAACTAGATGAGGAGCTCTGCAGGCTGCTTAAGAACCCGTCGAAACAAAACAATTTTCAGAGATCATCACTGCAACTCGAGGAGGTTGTCGTCCCCGGTACTGACACATCTCTCATCTGCGATATGTCAACCGGAAGGCCGCGTCCCTTTATAACGACACCATACCGACGGCCGACCTTTAACCATCTCCATAATCTTAGTCACCCCGGGGTGAGGGCCACTATTCAACTTGTAACGGAACGTTTCGTCTGGCCGGGAATTAAAAAGGACTGCCGATCGTGGGCACAATCATGTATACCTTGTCAACGCAGTAAAGTGACAAGACATACCAATACCCCAGTAGGACACTTCAATAACCCATCTGGTCGACTAAAGCACGTCCACATCGACATCATCGGCCCACTGCCAATAAGCAAGGGTTTCCAATATTGTTTAACAGCTGTTGATAGATGGACTCGGTGGCCTGAAGTTTGGCCAATGGCTGGGATAACTGCAGAAGAAACGGCTGAAACCTTCACTAATGGGTGGATTTCCCGTTTTGGGGTTCCTGAAGTCATAACAACTGACCAGGGCCGTCAATTTGAATCGGATCTTTTTCAAAGACTCCTTCAGCACTGTGCCACAACCAGAATCAGAACCACTAGCTATCACCCATGCGCAAACGGCATGGTGGAAAGACTCCACCGCCAACTCAAGGCCGCTCTCATGTGTCACAATGACACGTGGGCCAGAGCACTGCCACTGGTACTGCTAGGCATTCGGACAGCTCTCAAAGAAGACCTGAAAACTTCTTCAGCAGAATTACTATACGGAGAACCTCTACGCCTGCCTGGAGAACTACTGGCCGCCTCGTTTTCAACTGAACGTTCGGAGGATATCTCAGACTTTGTCGTTCAATTACGTAAAAAATTAGCCAAGTTACGTCCGACTGCAGCTTCACACCACGCACACCAACAACCGTTCATATTTCGAGACTTACCTACAGCATCCCATGTTTTTCTCCGGGACGACACAGTGCGTAGGCCTTTACAACAACCATATACCGGTCCTTACGAAATCATCAATCGAAAGGAAAAAACCATGACAATTAACATCAGGGGAAAAAACGTTGAAGTCAGCCTTGATCGCATAAAACCAGCGCACATTGAACAGTTCGACACACCCCCAGAAACAACTGTAACAACATCCGTTCCTGTCGCTCCGGGAGCAAGCTCTCCAGATGCCTTATTACCAACAACAAAATCGACAGATCCGAAAGTGCCCTCTGAGTACACCACACGGTCCGGTCGAAAAGTTCATTTTTCAAAACCTTTTGATCTCTAATCTTAATTTTGTAAGTGCCATTAACATTTTTTACTTTTTTTTATGGATCTCTCGACTGCGTAGGGGGGTGATGTGGCGTTTCTGAACGCAACCGCGCGCTGTCACAGAGATGAGCCAATGGGAGAGAGTTATGGTTTTTGACAGCGCGGCAGCGAGAAAAGAGATTCCAAGAACTTGAGCCGTTTGGTAGTTTTGGTACGACGAATTCGAGCCCAGAAAAATAACGCCCGGGACTTACTCCTCCATGCTAGATCCGCACCGGTTCTTCTAAAAACTTTTTTGTGAGGGTGTCCTGTCAACCTCCATGTTGACTCTTTCAATACAGCTTATTTCAAATGTTTATAAGTAAGTACTTACTTTAACTAATGCTTAACCATTATGGATTTAAACTTACTTTTCAAGAAGGATAGGAAATCGTAAGGGCACGACTTAGAGCTAGCACAACTGTGGAACGGTCTAGCTGCAATTACAAATGATCCGTATTCTCGAACCTAGATTTTTGTACCAGCCAAATATTGCAGAGTTGCGGGGGAAACCGACGGTCCTTATCGCTCCCCTTGTTTCTAATGATGTACCCGCTAGACAACGAGCTGGTGTCAATGTGCAGCCCATGAAGGATTGTTCTCTTTGGCATTATTATTTCGGCACACAGAGTAATGTAATATTATTACACAAATAGTACGAAAAAAAAATGCCCAAGATACTTGAAAGTACCTTTTCAGCACCTGCTAGTGATGAGCTAGGCCTGAATGCGTGCGCGTACCAGCTAACTTATACGTAATTAGATGCTGTCATTTATTGGGCCACTGGCCGTGCTCGTGGTATAAGGAGAACCGCCATGACCAGCAAGTAGCGTTGCCAGATTTTTCTTCGGTCAAAGCGGGATTTTTTTAAAACCCTTTGAGTATAAAAATCTGCATAATGTCGTCGAAAGCGGAACAAAAGAAAAAAAACGTAATTTATTGTCCGACCGTCCAGAGAATGCTTTCTTTACACCTATCATTGCTACAATTCTGGTGGCTAATAAAAATCAAATTCGCAAAACACTTATTCATAACCCGACTGCGCCAGAAGGAGGGTTATGTTTTTAACCGAAATCAAAAAAGGAGGTTCTGTATTCGACCCGTATGTATGTATGTACGTATGTATGTTTGTACGTCCGCGATTTTCTCAAAAACTAAAGAACCAATTTTGATAAGGACAGGAGAATGATGATAAATAAGTAATATATACACTTACGAATAACTTATTTAATTTTCTATCCCAGAAAAGCAGAACTGAGTCTGTTCCGCGCGGGACATTTAATTTTAGGCTAAAAATCGGACGTCCCGCCAAAATCGGCCTTTTTGCTCACTAGTTCCATTAGCAGTTCCTTTGAAGGAACTACTGAGATAGGTACTGCCTTTAGCAGTTCCTTTGAAGGAAACAAACATATACAACGTGTAACGTTAAATGCGCAAAACCTCATACACACCAATTAGAGCAATGAGTTCAAAGCATAACACAATGACCAAAACTCTTTTTTTTAAGCTAACTATTATTATTAAGAAAATCGTGTTGATCCTAGCATTACTTTATGCATTAAAATTGAGTCTTTCTGCCTTAAAATAAGACTTAATTTTCTTTGGCTCAATCGGATAGTATGGCAAAATACATAATTTTTGAAAAAAAAAAAACCTATATTAAAAGTTACTGAAATCGATTCAGTAGTCAATTATGAACAAACTATTTTCAGGTTTCGTTGCACGTTGCATGATGCTGCCCGCTGCTGCCGCATGCTGCCCCGTAGCACCCGTAGGTTCGCTCGATGTACTAAGCATGTAAAGATAACTCTTTTTATATTACTTTTTATATTCTAAGAGAAGACTTTAATTTTATTTTTATATTTTGTTTGTTTAAGAACTGTCTGACATGAAATCTTTCACAGTCCACTTTTTAGTTTATCCACTTACCTTTTAAATTAGTCAATTTCTATTTTGATTACTTTTTCAAGGTCTATCTTAACGTCGTTGGTTCTGGTTGCATTTATAATATGCAATAAGTATAAGCAATATAAAAAGAGTTATTTTTACTTCCTTAGTACATCGAGCGAACCTACGGGCCAGCATGCGGCAGCAGCGGGCAGCATTATTATGTTTGTTCCTTCAAAGGAACTGCTAAAGGCACTATCTAGTGTCAGTAGTTCCTTTAGCTTTTGCTAAAGAACTACTGATCCAAAAATTCTTAGTAGTTCCTTCAAAGGAACTGCTAATGGAAATAGTGAGCATAAAGGAAAATCGGGACGTCTGGCAACGCTGCCTACAAGCCTTACCTTCGGTTATCTATCTGAGTATAAGTATTAAAAACATCGGTTTACGAATAAACGGAGTGAAATGTAAATAGAATTAGGTATTATAAATACGAGTAGCATAGATCGTGCAGATTACGTTTGACTCCGGTTATGTGAAAACCGATGCAATTTTCTTCGATGTCATGTATATATCTTTTTAGTAGTTTAGTTTTAATCTTTATTTTTTTTTAATGATTGCATTTTGGGGTTGGGGATCATCGAGGGTAGGTATCATATGGCATTCCATTTCTATGATTTGTTGAGCAGCCTGCTTCACGTTAGAAGGTTGCTATTGTAATTGGAAACAGTCGAGGTGACACATCATTGTTCTTGTTCTTTTGGGGTTGATATAACTATGAATAATACAACAAGAGGTAGACGTTCGTTACCTGCCAATTGTGATTGATACAAAACTGTTTGGTAGGCATATATTAAATATTACCTCAAAAGGGTTCAAGGTGCTCGAATTTGTCTTGCGTAATCGCAAAGAATTTGAGAAATCATTTATAGCTTCGACCAGAATTCAACTATACCTACAGGTTGAAATTTTAATCATGTTTTCCTCTTAAGGGGTCATTGTACTCATCATTATGATACGGGGAAACTGTTGTAAGAACCACTCGCCCTTAACGCCTTCAGTGTGGTCCCTGAAACGGGGAACTATTATAAGAACCACTGGCTCTTTTTCCAAGAAAAAATGTTTGCCATAGGTATTTTTTTGGCCAAGTGCGAGTTATTCATGTATTTTTTAGATACTCGCACTTGTTTAAAAAAAAACTAAAGCACTTTTTGAATTAATTACAAGTGCGCTCCACGCTTTTAGAATTCTATTTAAGAGGCCGCTTACAAAAATGCGGGGAGATGCATGATTTCATCGTTGAAATTGAATACTTTCGTTGGTTGGTAGAAATAGCAATTAATTGGTAGAGATAATTCGTTTTCTTTTCTACAATAAAAATAAAGCGTTTTTTTTATTATTTGTCTATTTATTTAGCAATAATCGTTCTCCTAATGCATGTTTAGGCAAAAACTCATGGGGAGCTGATTTGGGAGCTCTAATTTGCAGATTCTGTTGAATATAATCCATCAAAACAATTTTATTCCTATCACAAATATCATATACTTTTATAATAATAGAATACATTTTTGTTATACAGGGTTATTGGAAAAACAAACAACCTCTTAAGCCGTCATTGTACTCATCATTATGAACAACTTTTACTATGGGACCAAAACTGAAATCGCAAAAAAATACCAGCTGTTCCCTACATTTATGTTCGCATAACTCGTCAAAATGTAGGGAACAGCTGATTTTTTTTCGCGATTTCAGGTATGATCCCATAGTATAAGTTATTCATAATGATGAGTACAATGACCTCTTAAGAGGTTGTTAATGTTTTTCCAATAACCCTGTATACGCTATAAATAAATAAAAAAATACTGGACCTGATTCAATTTTCTACTGGAAACAAGTCTGAATATCTCCGAACTTCCACATCATTTTCACGTAGTATTTATACCAAAATAGTCTTCAATAATTGCTTAAACAATATCAATTAAAAAAAAAGCAAATATTGATACTTTGATTTTTAATAAATAAAATAAAAGTATTCTAAATTTCACTGCGTTGGCGATGCGCGCTCGCCCTGGCTTGAGGCATTAATTTTTTAAGGTATCCACAGGCAATCCCGGTTAAGAAGACAACAATCTCATAAGTCGAACTGTGAGATGCCATTTATAACGGAGTATTAAAATGTAAGAGAGCTCTTAAGTCAATTTAATTATTTGATAATGTTAGTGTGTTGTAAAAGCTTTGTTTTTAGTTTTTTAAACTTAAGTACAGATTTTTATTTATAACTTTTGCGTGTGGTATATTCTTCATTATGTTAATAAGTATAAAGTCAAAGAAGTTGTGATGATTAGGGCTTATGGACTACCAGCAACTACTACTTCTAGAGGGGCTTACAAGTAGTGAAGAGTTTTACTATCACCTCCTGGCTCCATCATTCAAATTAAAATTCAAGTACGTTTATTGTTTGTTACATGTAGAAAAAGATCTTATAGTTACCTATTATAATAGTAGCACGTGACATACCTATAAGATGTATAATATTCTATTACGTTATTATTATTGTAAACATTCTCACAGTTGGTCTAATCACTCTTCGCATTAATCAAATTATACCTTAAAAATTTTATAAAATTAATATGCTTTAGTCCAATTATACATTAAAATAATTATACATTAGTCAAATTATACATTAAAATAAAAACTCATACATTCATAGTCATACATTATCGATTAAACAAAATACATTAATTAAGCCAAGATTTTGTCATTAAAAAGTCGTTTATTGTGTAGTACGCTTTACCTATCAAGAATTCCTTGAGCATAAGTTTAAATATATTGATGGCTGAAATACTTTTAATACACTCTCGTAATTTGATATACATTTTTACTCCCATTCCAAATAAATTAGTAAGAAACCGATTGATGTTTTCGAATAAAATTTAATTTAATTAATAGAAAACAAACAGTTCATTTATCAAATTAAATTTCATTCGAAAACATCAATCGGTTTCTTAGTAAACTTCAACTATATTAGACGACCCTGCACACTTGTTTCTTAGTAAACTTCAACTATATTAGACGACCCTGCACACTTGTTTCTTAGTAAACTTCAACTATATTAGACGACCCTGCACACTTGTTTCTTAGTAAACTTCAACTATATTAGACGACCCTGCACACTTGTTTCTTAGTAAACTTCAACTATATTAGACGACCCTGCACACTTGTTTCTTAGTAAACTTCAACTATATTAGACGACCCTGCACACTTGTTTCTTAGTAAACTTCAACTATATTAGACGACCCTGCACACTTGTTTCTTAATAAACTTCAACTATATTAGACGACCCTGCACACTTGTTTCTTAATAAACTTCAACTATATTAGACGACCCTGCACACTTGTTTCTTAGTAAACTTCAACTATATTAGACGACCCTGCACACTTGTTTCTTAATAAACTTCAACTATATTAGACGACCCTGCACACTTGTTTCTTAGTAAACTTCAACTACATTAGACGACCCTGCACACTTGTTTCTTAATAAACTTCAACTATATTATACGACCCTGCACACTTGTTTCTTAGTAAACTTCAACTATATTAGACGACCCTGCACACTTGTTTCTTAGTAAACTTCAACTATATTAGACGACCCTGCACACTTGTTTCTTAATAAACTTCAACTATATTAGACGACCCTGCACACTTGTTTCTTAATAAACTTCAACTATATTAGACGACCCTGCACACTTGTTTCTTAGTAAACTTCAACTATATTAGACGACCCTGCACACTTGTTTCTTAGTAAACTTCAACTATATTAGACGACCCTGCACACTTGTTTCTTAGTAAACTTCAACTATATTAGACGACCCTGCACACTTGTTTCTTAGTAAACTTCAACTATATTAGACGACCCTGCACACTTGTTTCTTAGTAAACTTCAACTATATTAGACGACCCTGCACACTTGTTTCTTAATAAACTTCAACTATATTAGACGACCCTGCACACTTGTTTCTTAATAAACTTCAACTATATTAGACGACCCTGCACACTTGTTTCTTAGTAAACTTCAACTATATTAGACGACCCTGCACACTTGTTTCTTAATAAACTTCAACTATATTAGACGACCCTGCACACTTGTTTCTTAGTAAACTTCAACTACATTAGACGACCCTGCACACTTGTTTCTTAATAAACTTCAACTATATTAGACGACCCTGCACACTTGTTTCTTAGTAAACTTCAACTATATTAGACGACCCTGCACACTTGTTTCTTAGTAAACTTCAACTATATTAGACGACCCTGCACACTTGTTTCTTAATAAACTTCAACTATATTAGACGACCCTGCACACTTGTTTCTTAATAAACTTCAACTATATTAGACGACCCTGCACACTTGTTTCTTAGTAAACTTCAACTATATTAGACGACCCTGCACACTTGTTTCTTAGTAAACTTCAACTATATTAGACGACCCTGCACACTTGTTTCTTAATAAACTTCAACTATATTAGACGACCCTGCACACTTGTTTCTTAATAAACTTCAACTATATTAGACGACCCTGCACACTTGTTTCTTAATAAACTTCAACTATATTAGACGACCCTGCACACTTGTTTCTTAGTAAACTTCAACTATATTAGACGACTCTGCACACTTGTTTCCTTTGCTTTTCTCATTACCAACGTAATGCAACTGTAATTTAGCTTAGTGTGTAGTTTTAGCGTATAATGGACACGAATTAGTGAACTCGTAAAAAGGGTCCAATGCACACAGGCTACGCCTCACCGTCGAAGACGACCACGTAGAAACCAGCTCTTGAGTCGGTCACGGCTGATGTAGTTTCAACGCCCGAAACTCAAAAATGGATGTCAGCCATCGAACAGCATTTAAATGAAGTTTGTTCTATTGCCGCGGATGGCAAACTCAACTCGGAGCAGAAACTGACAATGTTGACCCTGTGCCGTAAAGTAGGACCTGGAACCTCACAAGTGGCAGTTCTATACCAGTCGTTGAAACAGAAAGCCATTGAGGCGTATAACGCGTTGATGCCCTTCAGGAAAATAGCGACCTGACGGGACTTATTTCGGAGCTCAAGCAGACGATTAAGGACTCTGGTTCTCCGGAAAATATTTCGTTTGCCAATATGGTGAAGAAGGGAGCAAATGATTTAATTCGACCGAACAATTTAAGCTCTATAGCTATTTATCCCAATAATAAATTAAAGTCAAGTGACGAAACAAAAGACCTCGTGCAAAAAAATGGAGGCGTTATTATTAGTACAGTGACGAGAAATGATGCTGACAAACTCAATCACGCAGTCCAACTCTCTAAATCCGGACTTACCGCCGACGAACCAAACATGCGCAAACCTCGGATCGTGGTTGTAGGTGTGCCGACTACTTTGGCTGAAACTGAAGTCTTCAGGTGCATTTACGAACAGAACGTAGCCGACAAGTTTCCAATAATGCCTACGGAGTCCTTTTTGAGCGTGGTTAAATTAAGCCACGAATCTGGGAAGAAAGATGCATCAACCTGTAACTTCGCCATTGAAGTTTCAGCCAATATTAGGTCGGGGCAAAAGTATTTTCGTATTTTACATACAAAAAAAAAAATGTTGTTTTAGGTTTCATTTTTTATTTATTTATAATATGTATGTGCCGTTTTGATCGATGACTTGTTGCCATCTTGTGGGCAATGCCATGATCCCATTGCTGTAGAAGTTTTGAGATTTTTTATCAAAAAAATCTGACAGGTAGTTTTCACAGTGTTCTTTTGAGGTTAACTTTATGCTTCCTAAAGAGTTCTGAAGTGACCGAAACAGGTGAAAATCTGATGGAGCAAGATCAGTGCTATACGGAGGATGCATCAACACATCCCAGCCAAGCTCTCTCAATTTTTGCTGAGTGGCTATAGATGAGTGCGGTCTGGCGTTGTCGTGATGAAACACCACGCCCTTCCTATTCACCAGCTCCGGCTGGTTTTTCTCAATAGCTTCTTTTAACCTCATCAGTTGTTGACAGTAGAGGTCAGAATCGATAGTTTTACCCAGCGGCAAAAGCTCATAGTGGACGATTCCTTTCCAATCCCACCAAACACACAGCATCACTTTGTTCCGAGTCAGGCCGGGCTTTGCCACGGTCTGTGGGGCTTGTCCATGCTTCGACCACGATCTTTTTCGGACATTCTTATCGTAAGTGATCCATTTTTCATCACCCGTAATCAACCGTTTAAGAAATGGGTCGGAATTATTACGTTTCAGCAAAGAATCGCAAATGGAAACACGTTGCATAAAGTTTCTCTCAGTGAGATCATGTGGTACCCAAATATCAAGTTTTTTCTTGTACTCAGACTTTTGTAAATGCCGTAAAACTGTTTTGTGATCAACATCCAGTTCTTCAGCAATATCATAACTACTAATATGTCGATCTTGCTCCACTTTTTCAAAAATGGCACTGATTTTATCCGTGACAGGGCGTCCAGAGCGAGCTTCATCCTTCACACTAAAATTTCCTGACTTGAAACGCTTGAACCACATTTGTGCTACTCGTATTGATACCGCATTAGGTCCGTAAACCGCACAAATTTTATTCGCGGCGTTCGTCGCATTTTTACCTTTTTTTGTAATAAAATTTTAAAATGTACCGAATTTCTTCGTCACATACGTTCATGTTGCTTGCTTGAAAAACAATTGAGAAATGGCGGGAACTAGTTTTTTTTTAATTTATTGCATCTTTAGAATGTCAACATCTATATATATAAAAAGAGAAGTCCTGACTGACTGACTGACTGACTGACTGACTGACTGACTCATCAACGCCCAGCCTAAACCCTTGGACCTAGAAAGCTGAAATTTTGCACAGAGGTTTTCTTTATAATGTAGACGAGGAATAAGGAAGGAATTTTCGAAATTCAACCCCTAAGGGAGTTAAATAGGGGATGAAAGTTTGTATGAAAACTCTTATTCCTTGGGTTAATAAACTTGAAACTTGGCACGAATACTTATCTAAGTAAATTATGAAAATTGGTCTTTTTTGTTTTTCTAAACTACCTTCTAAAGGGGGATGGGGGGGTGTCAAAATTTGTATGGAAGAATTTTAACGTGCGGTCTCCGATTAAGTCGAAACTCAGTATTTATACTTAAGACCAAAAGTAAAGAATAACATGTATCAGGGTTTTGCGAAAATCTACCTCTGACGGGGTGAAAAGGAGTAGTTAATTTTCCATTTTACTGCGTGGCTTGATTAACTCGAAAATTGTTGGACATAATCTAAGACCAAAAATAAAGAATTACGTGTATCAGGGTTTTTCGAAAATCTACCCCTAACGGGGAGAAAAGGGGTAGTTAATTTTACAGGGCAAATTTTACTGCCTGGCTTAATTAACTCAAAAATTGGTATAAATAATCTGTGAGTCAAGTAATGAACACATTCAAACGATTTTTCAAAATTCCACCCCTGTGGGGGTGAAAAGTGGGGATACAGCTTATATGAAAAATCTTATTCCTTGGGTTAATAAACTTGAAACTTGGCACGAATACTTATCTAAGTAAATTATAAAGTTTGGCATTTGTTGTTTTTCTAAACTACCCCCTAACAGGGGATTGGGGGGTGTCAAAATGTGTGTGGAAGAATTTTAACGCGCGGTCCGATTAACTCAAAACTCAGTATTTATACTTAATACCAAAAATAAAGAATTACGTGTATCAGGGTTTTTCAAAAATCTACCCCTAATGGGGAGAAAAGGGGTAGTTAATTTTACAGGGCGAATTTTACTGCCTGGCTTAATTAACTCGAAAATTGGTATAAATAATCTGTGAGTCAAGTAATGAACACCTTCCAAACGATTTTTCAAAATTCCACCCCTGTGGGTGTGAAAAGTGGGGATACAGCTTATATGAAAAATCTTATTCATTTGGTTAATATATTTGAAACTTGGCATGAATACTTATCTAAGTAAATTATGAATTTTGACATTTTTTGCTTTTCTAAACTACCCCCTAAAGGGCGATTAGGGGGTGTCAACATTTGTATGGAAGAATTTTAACGTGCGGTCTCCGATTAAGTCGAAACTCAGTATTTATACTTAAGACCAAAAGTAAAGAATAACATGTATCAGGGTTTTGCGAAAATCTACCTCTGACGGGGTGAAAAGGAGTAGTTAATTTTCCATTTTACTGCGTGGCTTGATTAACTCGAAAATTGTTGGACATAATCTTTGAGTCAAGTTATGAACACATCCCAAACATTTTTCAAAATTCCTCCTGTGTGGGGTGAAAAGTGGGGAAAAACTTTATACGAAAAATCTTATTCATTTGGTTAATAAACTTGAAACTTGGAAGGAATATTTGCCTAAGTAAGTAATAAGAAATGGTTCTTTCGAAAGTAGACCCCTGACGTGTAAAAAAGTGGTAATTCGATTTTTAAGGCCGGTATTATAGTGCGTTTCTTGATTTACTCTAAAAAAAATGGTATGAATAAATTTAAGCTTCAAACTTGGCACAAATACTTATATAAGTAAATTATAGTTTGTGATTTTATGTTTTTCTGCTCTAAAGGGAGATTGAGGGTGTCAGTTTGTATGGAAGAACTTTATCGCGCGGTCCAATAATATAAACTCGGAACTCAGTATGTATACTTAAGACCAAAATAAATAAAAAAGTGTGACTGGGTTTTTCGAAAATCTAACCCTAACGGGGTGAACGGGGGTAGTCCATTACACAGAGGAGTATTTTATTGCGTGGCTTGATTCAATGGGAAATTGGTATAAATAATCTTTGAGTCAAGATATGGAAACGTCCCAAACATGTATTCAATATTTCGCCCCTATGGGGATAAAAACTGTGAAGGTGAAAAGGTGGTCTTATTCCTTTGGTTAAGTAACTTGAAACTTTTCAACATTTGCCTCAGTAAATAATAAAGATTGTCACTTTTAGGGGTTTACTGCTTACTTACTTAAAATAAAAAAGTATGAGTTTTAGGGTTTTACTTATTCGACTCCTACCGGGGTGGAAAAGGGTAATAAAGTTTAAGGTGTAGAAACTTCAACTTCCATTAACACGAAAATGGGTATAAATAATCTTTATATCATAAAAATGGAAACGTACCAAATGCAAAAACAAGCCCTGTCGTGATGAAAAGGGAGGATAGTTTATTTGAAACATCTTAGGTAGTTTAACTAAAATATTGGCCCGAATACTTATTTCTTTAAATAAAGTAAGTATAAAGATCGTAATCAATAATTTTCGAAATATCTTTCAGGGGGAGGTGGAGAGGGTGTTAAATTTATTTGAGGAAAGTACGAAACCCACGCGGACGAAGTCGCGGGCAAAAGCTAGTTTAATAATATTAAAACCAGCCAGTTACATTCAGTACTGCCAAAGAGGTTTGATTACTAAAAATAGATTCAAAATACGAAAATATTTTTGCCCCGACCTATTATGTACGTAAAGCCCTATTATCCCAATCAAGGCTTTTTATAAACTGGACGTCATGCCCTGTCAGGCACTTCGCCTTGCTCACCAGATGCTACAAATGCCAACAATATGGTCATGCAGCAAAAACATGCAGAGAGCTAAAATCTACGTGTGGTCACTGCGGTGAAGAAGGACACTCGATGTGAGAGTGCGCGAAGAAAGCTGACACAGCGAAATGTTCAATTTGCTTATGCTTTAAAGAACCCAATAACCACAAAACGGGAGACGCGAGTGCCCTGCTAGGAAAATAGCGGAATACAAGTACATCAACTACGAGGGCGCCTAGAGCGTCATACTTCAGGCCAGACTTCCGTGTTTAATGCCAGCTGCTGACTCAACAAACACTGCACTGGCCTACAAACACTCGATTTTGTTGATGTTTAAGCACATTAGTCGCCCGCAGCAAAAATCGAATAAACACATTGCCTAGAACGTGATTTAATTTTGTGTAACATTGACTTTAACCCACTTACCAATTTCAGCTGACGCAAAATCATATCGTATGTGTTTAGCTAAGTTTTAAAGTGCAAGAAACTATTTTACGACTAAATTATTACGTATATAAGACTGTTATTTTGATCTTTAAGTTAATAGTATTTAAGTAAACTAGGTACAAAATAATGAATTAATAAAATTACCATAGAGTATGTTCATGCGACTAAATCCTCATGCCGCATGTGATACTGGTCTATCCTAATACAGGCATCTAACATTGTTATACCTTTGTAATTATTTCTAAGACTTTATGTTATAATTTTACCAATTTTAACACTGAATAAAACATTTATTATTATTTATTATATTATCCACCTCTTGGCTCCATCATCAGACCCTCGAAACCAAGTGCAATCTATTGGACTTGTCAAAACAAATGATATGAGCCCAAACTCGAAGGTTTTACTAATAGCCACTGAAGAGTTCCACTATCTACCTTCTGGATTCATCATCAGAGCAGCTCCAAGATTATAGTTATAGTTAAATTATAGTTTCGTCTTGTAAACTATATAAGTACAAAGTTACATTTCAATACGGCAATGTTATAATCGGCTTAAAATTAACTTCTAAGATTTTGTTACATAATATTGACGTGTAAAAGTGTTTGTACAAACCTACTTACAGAAATAAATCATTTATCATTTATCATAGCTAAAAGCGTGTTAAAAATGAATAAAATTGAGCAATTTTTTAAAAATGCATATCTACTCGTCACCATCACAGACATTCAAAATCCGGAGTCGCACGTCATGTCATTAGGCAAACATCGAACAACATAAACGGATGACTCCGGGTTCTTAATTTGTTCGTCTATGATATCTTAATACCTTTTTAGTTGGCTTTCTTGTCAAAGTTCGGTTTTAGTTTAGCAACTGGATTTGTACTTTAATGTTTATATCAATTATTGCACGCCTCACGACGCGTAAGCGTGTGGGAGTGCTTTACTCTCGATAGGCCGCTATGTGGCGATTTTACAATATAAAATCGCTCTTATCTCCCAAGCTAGACACTAAATCAATAAAAAAGGGGTGTTTTGAAAACTAGATATATTAAATTACAAAGTCAGCGTATTTTTTCATTTATGTTTTTAGTATATATAACAAAAAAATGTAGTTAAAAATTATTAGTACTGCTGTTTGTTGGTCTGTGCACTTGTATGTCTGCACGTTTTAGAAAAATATACTCAATTAATTGTAATAAATCCTTTTGAATAAATTTCCAGCTGTACTGAGGATGAACCGTATTTCTTATCATGATTGAACTGATAACCGTTTTAAAGATATTAATGAAATCCAATGGAATGTACTAGGTTTTTTAACATTTATTTTCAAAAACAATTTTTTTCAATAAGTTTCTTTTCTAGTAAATTAATTTCAATTTGTATATTACAATACCTACGCGTGTGAGGCGTGCAATTTTGGATTTTCCAAATTTTTTGGGATTATTGGGGTCCACGTACACGGGTACTTGTTAAAAAGATGACAATGGCCTTCTTAAGAATTATAGGTCCATCTGACTATTGAGCCATGTCTGCAAGGTATTTTCAAGAGTCATCACAAACCGTCTCGCGCGCAAGTTTGACGACTTTCAGTCTCCAGAACAAACCTGATACTGTAAAGGTTTTAGCACCATATATCACATACATCGCAGCGGCAGGTTATATAGAACACCGAAGAGTATAACCTGCCTCTCAGCGTTTGTGGCCTACTCGTACGAGAAAGGCTTCGATTCGATCGAGACATGGGCTGTACAACAGTTTCGCGATGGTACCAGATCGACTATCGGTACATCGAGGTATCTGTATGAAAACGCCACTTAATCAATCCGAATCCAGGATAAAACCTCGAAACCTATCTTTCTACAGCGAGGTGTGAGACAGAAAGACTTAATCTCTCCAAAACTGTTCACCGCTGCACTGGAGGATGTTCTCAAGGTTCTGGACTGGAAAGGACCTGGCATCAACATCAATGGCGAGTACATCACTCACCTTCGGTTTGCCGACGATGTCGTAGTCATGACTATGGAGGACCTCGGTACAATGCTCGATGACCTCAGTAGAGCTTCCGAAAGAGTGTTATAAAATGAACATGGACAAAACGAAAGTCATGTCAAATGCCCATGGAACACCCACTCTCACCCAAAATCGGAGACGCTACACTCGTAGTTGTGGTCGAGTATGTTTACCTAGGACAAACTGTGCAGTTAGGTAGATCCAACTTCGAGAAAGAGGTCAATCGTCGCATCCGACTGGCTGGGCAGCGTTCGGGAAGCTACTGGAAGCTAGCTGTGGAATACAGAAGGTGCGTAGTTTTCGTTAGACTTCTTGTATTTTGTAATTTTATTTTGTTCGTCAAAATAGACATTGTATGAGAAAACTCTAATTGTGTAGATTGTCGCGGGTGCGGAAAGGGGGAGGAAGTGGTTTTGACTAGCTCTGGGTGAATATCGAGTGTGTACAATAATGTTGGGACACGTTAGATCACCTCCCAAACTTGACTGGCAGAGCAGTGACATTGGACGATAAACGCACCGCCGCCGCCGCCGTGGAGGAAAACATTACTTCTGTACTTTTTTGCGAAGCAGAACAAAGTTCTGTAACATTGATTAAATATTTATGCTGGTAATATGCGCAACCTTTCGCGTGCTGGCTCCAGGCTCCAAGTTATTTAATACTTGACAACTTTGCACGTCATATTTAAACACTCAAGCACTTTTATCCATTCCACATATTTATTTTTTTATCCATTTACTATGGCGACCACCCTTTCTTACCAGTCAGGCTTAAAAAACCATTCTGTATTTTCGAAAAGAAAACATTTTGGTAATGGAGATACTAACTGACTGTCCCAGAACGAGAGTAATGTTTTTCGAGTTGATATAATTTTTTTTGGCACGCTCTATTAGGTATTCGTCGTTTTTAACAAGTCATGGCAGATGTCATCAGATCCGTGTAGTCACAGTGAGTAGGAACCAGTTCGAGTTGTCGTTTGACCTGGGCCTGCTGCAGTCGTGACTGCACTCACTGTGGTGTGTCGCTGCGTGTGAGTCGGTGCGCGGAGCTCTGTTGTACGCGTCCGTATATAGCGCATTCATTCTGTCACTCCACGTGCTGCAAGCGAAACGTTTCTAACAGGTGCATTGGAGCTGAAAGCATTGTAGCTATTTGCTCTAGACTACGTCTTCTAAATGTCACTCGCAACAATGTCATTCGCAAGGCGAGCTTAAGCGACGCACTTCTTGTTGCCAAGTGGCCAGAAAATTTCTTCCGAATAAAACATACGTTTTTGAGACTGAATGGAAGTTCAGTGAGCGCTATGTGCGATTGTATCTGTGGTGAATGTGGAGTGCACACGGAAGTGTCACCTGTTCGCACACCGCGGGCCGCCCGCGCCAGCCGCTCGTCAGGAGTGACCACCAAGAGCTGGCGTGGATGCGCCTGCCAGCTCCTGAGTGCTCTGGACATCGTTCAGCACGTGATACACACAGGCGGTGTTGCTGCTGGAGAAAACGATTCGTATTGTAAGTACTACTCTGTGACATCTAGAGGAGCATGACGAATTTTCTGCCGTTTTTTTTTGTCAGGCAAGAATAATATGATCAATTCGACTCCGATGAGTCGATTAAAAACATAGTACATTATGTTAACAAATTTATAAAAAATACTTATGACAAGCAAATAATAAACAATTAAATGATCTCAACAAAGCTTGGCCACAGATTGTAAAAGGTATTTAGTGCAATGAGAATCGTTAGAAACAAGACGAGCATCGCTGTGGCAACGGCTTCGCGCGTCGCGTCGCACCGGCTACCGGCAGCAGCGAGTCGAATTATTCCGATCTGTTACCCCGATTTGTCCCCTTAGAGGGACAGATCGGAAAAAAAGTTTGATCTGTCCCCCTGTTAGCAACGAGATTTGAACTTTATTCATTCCTATCTGTCCCCCTATCAGTAATATCACACACAACATAACACACAACACAACACATAACATAACACACACACACCCTCACACGTCAAACTTATAACACCCCTCTGTTTTTGTCGGAGGTCAAACAAAATACCGCTTCCTAAAGAACCAACAAGTCAGTGAGCTATGGTGGGCGGTTAATAAATGATTAATGAAGTGTTGTTGAAGTGTAATGATAAAATCAAATGTAGAACTTAAAAATATTTACAGTCCATTCAGTGTTCAATTTGCATGACATGTATTAGTATACAAATAAGTATAGATTAAAAACGAATGTTTTGGTGGACGTATCGTCCAGTTCCTATATTAATGCATGCAGTGAGATGAAAAAACAGTCGCAAGCAAATCATCATTGAGTAAAGACATTTGTGATTTTTCAAATTTTTTTAAAACATCGTTCCAATATTGCGAAGAAAGTGAACTTTAAGTATTTAACAATTTTGAAAAGGATATTCAGGGCGAATAAAACTTACTCTGTGCAATAGCGTTACATGTCCTGATAGTGAATTTATACACATACGAGTATCTGACCGATTGATGGATCCTCTTGGAAAATATGACGTTTCATTGATTCACAAAAGTAACCAAAAGTGGTTATAATTTTGCATTTATCTCTAAACTAGCAGCTCCCGGCGGTTTCACCAGCATAAGTTTTGATCCCGTGGGAATATTGGGATAAAAAGTATCCTATATTAATACTTAGGATACTTTTTCTTCAAATCCGTTCAGTAGTTTGTTACGTGAAGAAGTAACAAACATTCAAATACACAAACTTTCGCCTTTATGATATTAGTGGTTTGATCATAGATGATGTTAATCTATGTCCCGTCTTATAATGGAATAAAGGCTTCCCGCTTTTAAAAGTTTCCACCTTCCACAGCATGCGGTGACCTTATCGTCAGACATTGTAAAGTGTGCGTTTGTTGCAGGAGTCAGCGACGGGCGCGTCGCAGGAGCGTCGCGCCGCTCGCGACGAGCTGAGATGTTCGCCAAGAAGATACGACACCACAAGAAGTACAAGGTGCGGTGAAGAGCGCCATGCGATAGAGCACCATGCTAGAGGAAGGCAGCCGCGACCTGGCCAAGCGCGCCTACGCGGAGAGCGCGCACCCCGCGGCCGCCGAGCCGCACTGCTGCCTGCCGCGCCGGCGCGCGGACGACGCGCCTCTGTTCTGCTGCCGCTGCGCACACAAGCGCCGCGCCTCCCCCCTCACCTGCCTCGCGATCTGCTTCCTGGTGCTCACCTACAACCTGCTGGGAGGCTTTTTATTCCTCGCGATCGAAGGCAACGTCGCCACAGAAGAAACAGCCGTCGCTGCCTCCAAACCAAATCTCAGCCAATCACAGAGTATCAGCAACGACTTGAGATCGAAGACGGTGGAGCGGCTGTGGTCTATAACGGAAGACCTCAACATCCTGTACAAGGAGAACTGGACGAAGTTGGCGGCGAAGGAGCTGCTGGAGTTCCAGAGGGTGCTGGTGTCGAGCATGCGTGGGGGCAGCAGTGGCGCGGGCGGGGGCGGGGGCGGGGGGGAGCGGCTCGGCCTCGAGCACGAGCGCGACTACCGCTGGACCTTCTCGACCAGCTTCCTGTACGCGCTCACACTCATCACTACCATCGGTGAGTCACTACTACTATTTCATGAGAAAATCACTTTCTTTGCCAGGTTCTTCACTGAAAAGATTCCGTCCCACTTGACTGATGTGCATCATCGCTAATATAACTCTATTTTGTACAGGCCAGGATAGACAAGTACTTTCCGCAAGCTATTGGTATTGTGAGTGTGTTCAAGTGTGCTCGTATTTGTGACGCAGGGCACGGCAACGTGACGCCGAAGTCGTCGGCGGGCCGGCTGGTGGCGGTGGCGTACGCGTGCGTGGGCATCCCGCTCATCATGCTGTACCTGTCCACCATCGGCGAGGCGCTGGCGCGCAGCGTGCGCGTGCTGTACTCGCGCGCCTGCCCCGCGCGCATGCGCCGCGCCGCCGACGCCCTGCACGCGCGCGCCCACTGCCGCAGCCGCCGCGCCGCCGCCGAGCAGCTCCCCTGTGACGTCAGAGACCAGTTCGACAGACAGAGACGGACTCCCTTTCAAGCCGCCTTGAATCTGGACAGTTTTAGTGGTGGCTATCATTGGACGTGTAGGGACCACACGCGAGTGCCAATTATACTTAGTTTACTACTCATCGTACTGTACATAGCGTTAGGGACTTTCGTGTTTCATACGACTGAGAGGTGGAACTTAGTGGACGGGTGTTACTTCTCCTTCGCGAGTCTCGCAACGATCGGCTTCGGGGACCTGAAGCCCGGCCTGTACGCCAGCACGATATCTGCCAAAGCAGAGGACATAGCGGTGGGCGTGTGCTGCATCTACATCCTCGTGGGGATCGTGGTGATTGCGATGTGCTTCAACCTCATCCAGGAGGACATGGGTGTACTAGTGCGCGGCGTGACGTCGCTGTGCGCGGGCGCCGCCAAGTCGCGCGCCGTGCATAGCGCGGAGGCAGTGTGCGACGACAAGATCTCCATGTCCGTGGTGTCCTGACACCGCGAGACGGCCGACTCGGGGCCGTCCGTGGCGTTCGCCGGCTGCGAGAAGCGCCAGCAAGTGACGTTTAAAATAGACTCTCTGAACCCGACGAAGTTCAACAGCCTGCCGCGGCGGAAGTCGTCGCACTACGGCGAGGAGAGCTTCGCGCGCAACACGCCCGCGCGGCGCTCCGCCGGCCACGCCGACCGCTGCGTGGAGTACTTCGTGCCGCGCAGCCTCAGCGAGTTCAACCTGAGCGGCGCCGGCGAGCTGCACGAGCTGGCGGCGCCGGGCGCGGGCAAGGCGCGCGACAAGATGGTCACGTTCGAGGACGACCGCGCCGCGCCGCCCGGTGCCGGGGCTGACGACGTTTTCATGTGACATAGACATCACCTAGATATAGACTTGTTGGTTTGGACATGGTTTGTTATATAATAAAATATGAAATTTTGTATTACCAGCTGTTTCGTTGTTTCACCGAGACTGTTCAGTTCCTAATAGAAACGCAGATTGCTAACACCTAAATCTTACAACACTTGATAGTTCGCCTCGCTCACTCAAGTACTGATCAAGTTGCGGGAGTGACAGATAGATAACTCCATGATTGAACTGGAAACAGTTGTACAGTTTCGCAGCTCACTTTACTTTGAGGTCGAACAGTGTTAACAAACAGGGCCGGTGACGTCAGTACTAACGTGACGGAGGAGCAGCTGCGGCCGCCGCCATGGAGATGATTTACTGAACAGACAGCTGTGCTGCTGGGGAGTTTGTTTATTTATTTATTTATTTAGTACATGGAAGACTTACAGCTACTAAAAACATAAAAAAAAACTTTAGTCACCAGGAAGCCAATTACAAATCCTCACGAATAAATACATCAATACGTCACTAAATGGTGTGAGCACAATAACAAAACAAAAAACGCCTTATTTAAAAAGAATACAATTACATACTTACATATTTAAAAAGAAAACTAACTTCGCAACATAAAATGTGACTAAAATGAAAGAGAAAGAAATTAAACAAATAAAATAACCTACCGCTACTTGAAAAAATTGAGGCTTAAGCACCTTCTGACCGAATTCACACTACTTGTGAATGGATCAAAATCATACTCCTTGCATATATCATTAAAATGTCTGCTTGCACGCACAATATAACTGTTCTGCCTATAGTTCGAAGATGAATGAGGTACACGTATGGGTGGATTAAAACGAAGTGTTTTACATGGCACATTAAAATAAAATTTAGACAACAACTCAGAGTTATCAATATTGTTATTGAGGATTTTCAATATTGTTATTGAGGAGTCAGCAATTTTACGTCGATCTACCAGTGGAAGTAGATGGTACTTTTTACAGAGTCTAAGGTAATCAGTTGACTTATATGGAATCTTTTGATGGAAGCAAAGATATTTTATGAAACGTCTTTGGACGCTTTCAATGCGGTCAATGTATTTATAATACCGCGGATTCCATATCTGAGACGCATACTCAAGTTGGCTTCTTACAAAAGTGCAGTACAAAATCTTAAGTGTTTTAGCCTCTGTAAAACACTTAGACCGACGAATTATAAACCCAAGTAGTTTAGAGGCTTTTTTGACAATTGCGTCAATGTGTGTGTCAAACACTAACTTACTGTCTTGATGTACACCCAGGTCATGGATAGTACTGCACCTTGGCAAGATCTGGCCCGCCAAAGTATAAGTGGTAGGTAGGACTACACGTTTTCTGGTGTAAGTGATCACCGAACACTTGGATGGGTTAAGATCAAGCCTATAAGCTCGACAATACTCTTCAAGCCGATACAAATCAGCCTGAAGTGCTAGTCTATCTTCGAGCGTGGAAATAGTGGCAAATATTTTCATGTCATCGGCGAAACGTAATAGTTTAGATGAACTGATCTATGTCGTTCACATACACTACAAATAAAAAGGGACCTAGCAACGAACCCTGAGGCACCCCGCTGGGTACATTTACCCAACTAGACATATAATTATTGAGGACTACTGCTTGTGACCTATTGTCAATGTAAGAGGAGAACCACCTCAGGAGGTCCCCACGGATGCCCATGTAACTTAACTTCTTTATTAGGGCATCGTGGTCGATGCGATCAAATGCTTTGCTATAGTCTGTATAAACTACATCGACCTGATTACCATTATCCATAGCATCTGTAATAAAATCATTAAATAAAATCAAATTAGATGTAGTAGACCGTCCTTTTAAAAATCCGTGCTGAAAGGAGCTTAATGAACTAGCAAGGGCCAGATATAACTGATTATAGACTATCCTCTCAAATATTTTAGCTATAATGCAAAGCTTAGATATAGGCCTATAATTAGTCATCTCAGTTTTAGACCCTTTCTTATGTGCAGGTGTAATAAAAGCAGATTTCCATACTTTGGGGACAACACCTTGAGTCAAAGACTTGGAAAACAAAATTGATATAGGTAAGGAAATGGATGACGCACAATTGATAAGAAATTTTGATGATATGTTATCAGGCCCAGCACCTTTAGTTGGATCTAGTTTACGAAGTAAACCGGTCACAACATCAACATTGACTTCAATGTGACAAATGTCAGATGAAGTTCTGTTAGTATCAGAAGGGACAACAGGAAGTGGACTGGGAATATTAGATGAAGTAGGGTTAAGGAAAGTTGACATGAAATACGACGAAAAGGCTTCACAGATTGATTCTCCAGTGAGTAAAGATTCATCGTTATAATTTAATGTATTAGGTATAGTATTACAATTATATCGATTTTTAACAAAAGACCAAAAGTGTTTAGGGTTTTCTTTAATAGATTTTTCGGTTTGATTAAGATAACTTACATAACAAGAAGCTTCCATAGTCTTGACTCTGTCACGCAAATATTTAAAAGTTAATTCGTCAGATTTATTTCCGTGAATCTTGAATTTTTTGAGATATTTATATTTTTCTTTGATTGTTTTGACGAGTGATGAGCTGTACCAGATTGGGTATTTTGTATTACGCACTAGCTTTTGTGGTATATACTTGTTTTGAAACTGCTTTATGGTGTCTATAAAGTACTCAACTGGCTCATCCAGTGATCGGGTTGAAAACTCATGCTTCCAATCAGTGCCAGAAATCTCTTTGTTAATTGAATTAAAATCGCCTTTGCTATAGATATACCGCAACCGCGGTGCATGATCAAGGGGAGGTATTTCATAGATGTCTATATTGACAAACAATGCAGGATGATAGGGATCAATGGGCTCTAGAGGGTCAACACACTCACTAACACACGCTAACTTATTTGAGAGGACTAAGTCCAACAGTTTCCCGTACCTATTAGCTACCGCGTTATACTGTCCAAAATCCAGCGTACATAAAAGGTTATTAGATGGAGACCACGAGATTCCACTCATATTAAAATCACCTAAAACTAAAAACACATCTGAAGTCTTACTCAGAGCTATGTGGTTCAATTTAGACAAGAAATTACTGAGTTGTTCCGAAAACGAAAACCCGTTGTTTTGTTTACACAAGTAAATAGTACAAATATATAGGTTCACGTATTCTCGTGACTTTGAGTTTTTAAGCCGTAAATTGATCCAGAGATCCTCTGCCGAGGAGTGCAGGGGTGGTTGCGGAGTGACAGCTCCCTTCGCGTCGCTATAAGCACACCACCACCTCTTGTTTGTCCAGTCATAGTGTAATCCCGGTCACGGCGCCACACTAAATACCGATCATCAAATAACTCTGAGTTTAACATACCGTCAATTAACCACGTCTCCGTTAAAACAATAATATCGTAGGAATTAAGTAAAACCTGACGGTAGAACGAGTCTGTCTTTGTTCGCAATCCCCGTAGGTACGTTCTGATAAAAGACAGTCAGACACTGATCACTGTTATTATTAGCCATTGCGCATATATCGAACAATAATTGAATAAGCATCAACAACAATACTAGATAATAATAATACCAAATTCATTTCGAGACAACAATATTAGTTAAGTATAAAAGAGGCATAATTTTATAAAGTGGGTAAAAGTAAGTAAAGTTAGCAAGAATATACAAATCATACGATATTAGGCAGGACATGACTGTGCGAGCAAGCAAGCAGCAATATATCACACGCGTATGCGTAAGCGAGACAAACGTATATTTATGTATTGGTACTCGAAGGTGAACAGCGCGATAAGGAATACAATAGAAGCTCATTAGCAGTGCCGAGGTGCTAAACCTTTTACAAAAACAAAGCAAATTACAATTGATGTGCAAACTTCGATACATTTTAAAAGTAGAAAAGAAACAAATCAATCTTGCATGTAAATAGAGGTTGTTTAGAAAATCTTGTTTAAATCAAATTCGTTTCTTACTATAAACGTTTTGCAATCAACATTCTTGCGCACATGAATCTTACCGTGTTTCACCCAAACGAATTCATGGTGTTTATCTTTAGCAGCGATTTTGGTTAAATTTAAAAGTTTCTTGGATTCCACACTTAAATGATCGTTAACATAAATACGTTGTGACCCTCCTTGAAAACCAATGTCCGATGTGGAGGGACCCTTATCAGCACGTGCAGCCGCAATAAAATCTTCTTTTTTATGTACCTGTTCAGGAAGCTCACTATCAATAATTTTTCTTTGGAATTATGTATAGGCACCCGCGAAATATAGTTAATTTGGGTCTTAGAACAATTGTAGTTGATTTTGCAACTGATGGCGTCAATGATTGAGAATAAGTTCTCATCCTTTTTTACGGGAACACCCTTTATCTCCACATTGTTTAGCCTGGATCGCTGATCAAACGAAGTAAGCTCCAGCTTTGTTGAGGCTAATCGAATTCTTCGAGTTTACCACTAGAGAAATCACAGCTTTTCTTAAGCTCGGTCAATTCGTCTTTGATTGATTTTATGTCGCTGACCAAGGTTGGTAAGCTCTGCAGATGCTGCTTCATTTCACGAATCTCACCCAGTACTGTATCCAATGAAGCAGAAGGTTGTGGTGAGAGCGGAGCAGGCGACGATTTACAAGCAGGACATTTCCATTGAGCTCTTCGATCGGGTCCCAGTTTTCTCCAACCCGCTTCAGACACATGTGCACAAGAGAAATCCAGGAATTTCTTGCAGCTTCCACATTGCACCCCGTCGTTAAACTGATCATTGCAAATTGCACACAAATTCATCATAGTAAATAGTTATCACGAAGTAATTACAAGTTAATGGAATCGTAAAAAGGTTGACGATCTATTTATTTTAGCGTAGATGTACTGTGCTACAGTGCTATTCTGTAAAAATCTCACGGTGATAACTTAGGTGAAGTGAGCGTGAAGTGAGCTGTCATTCCACCTGATGTTAGGGATCGCCCCTATTGATAGCTCACTTCACGCTCACTTCACCTAAGTTATCACGGTGAGATTTTTACAGAATCGATCGGCTAGTGCGTGCTCACACGGAAGTGAAAAAGTTGTTGCGCCACTTCTTCTTCTCAGCAAAAGCACTAGGAAGTGGTGAAGGGCGGGCGTGCCGGGGGACTGTCTTATGTAATTTTGACGTTCAAAAAGAGTTAATTCTCAGCCTAGTTTGAATAAATGAATTGATTTTGATTGTGGTGCAGTGTCCACGTGATGCTCCAGGGATTGACAGTTTACTTCAAGGTCACTTCACATAATTTTTTTTATACAGAATAGATCGGCTGGTAAGCACAAAACCATTCGAAGCCTTTAGTAGCAGCGTGCCTGGATAATATGTGCCTCGCAGTGACGTGGTAGTGGGTTTGTCTGTGATGTCATACACGGGACGGCGTCTAGGGGAGACACTTCAGCGCCGCCACTGTCACGTGGAACACGCAGACCCCTCCCCCGACGCACGCATGCTCCACCTGCCGATACAATTAATATCCCGTTGATTTTATCGTTAGCGGCGATTAGTGCGACAAATGGTAGCAGCCGCGTGTCCGCGCGCCCCCCCCATATACTGTCAACGACACTCATTTACTCAATTACAATGTTACCAGTTAACAGAAACTGTTTGCGGCAGCAGTATTCTGAGAGTCACAGAGTCTAAAATCGCTTGACCGCCGTAGAGCCATAATCATACGACGTCGCTAATGTGTCTGCAGAGCATCGCGCACGCACCGTGCTCATCGTGTTGCCGAGCAGACGCGCGTGTCGCAAACACTCGCGTCCCGAACCCCAAAGTGCCGACGACAGCCACTCTGTGACAAGTCTGTCAGAGCACTCAGAGCTCACTCCACGAGCGACGCGTGACATTCTACAGCCTGACCACTTGTAGGTAACGTAGGTAACTAACTAATAACCCGCTGTTGACGCTATCTAATTCAGTTAGTTTGGTGAGGCGAATGCGGTAGTGTTAACTTTAAGTTAATTTCATGAGGCGTGGGATCTAAAGGGAAATAAGCTTTTAGTTTACCAAAATGTCCCATATCCGTTTCCCTTTTTTAATAAATTAAATAAATAGCGAATAGTGTCAGTTCCTGAACCAATATTGGTCGAGCAAACAACGCATAGGCTCCATCGTCGAATGTTTGTCAGTAAACAGTGCAGCGCTGCTCGCCCGCACGCGATGCTGTCACGGTCAGGCTGCGCGCCCCGCCCGCCCGCCGGGGCGACCCACTGTTTACGTTAGCTATTTGTCACGTAAGACGCCATGTTATTTCACCAGACTCGTTGTACCGTCACGCGTCATCGCGATATTATATTAGACAATGTGGTGTGTTTGTATCACTTCTCTCGTTAAATTCTTTCGCATCATCATATTAAGTGCAGCAAGATGATAACAGAAAATTAATGGTTGTGTTAAATATTCTAGTCATTGTATTCCAGTAAAATTCACCGTTTATGTAATTATTGCTATACGTATAAGCTGAAGCGCGCAACGTGCGGCGTGAACTGCGGAGCGCGTCGCGTGCGGCGTGAAGTGCGGAGCGGGTCGCGTGCGGCGTGAAGTGCGGAGCGCGTCGCGTGCGGCGTGAAGTGCGGAGCAGGTCGCGTGCGGCGTGTGCGCTCGGTGCGCTGCAGGCAGGCGGCGCCGCCCGGAGCGCTCGGTGCTGTGACGGTGTGTTAATCACTGAAGTTAGCACTCAGCTAACGTTCAGCTGTCGGGCGCTGCCACACAACATGACAACTTTGTTGTGAGGATGTTTCGCTGTCACGTGACTTTTCACATTGCTTAATTGCAACTGAAGCTGTAAGGAGGAAGTTCGTCGAACCATGTTACGAGTAATTTTTCAATTCATGTTCCGGAACATGAACTGGACGGCCGGTCTCGTATTGAGTACGTGAACTGTAATTGTAACTGACAGCTTCCAGGAGCTGCGTTAGTTTATGGAGCGCAGAGGTAGCTGTGAGCAGCTGACGCACTGACGATCATGGGGGAGGAGGTGGTCAACAAATAAAACACTATTTAACTACATAATTAATACTTATACAAGGTGTAACAACATAATTAACGCAAGACCTCATACGCTCCAAATTAGAGTATTGAGTTAAAAGCATAATACAATGACCAAAACTTATTCTTTTTGAAGCTTGTTAAGAAAATCGTGTTGGCACTAGCATTACTTTATGCATTTAGAATTGAGTCTTATTTGCTTGAAATAAGATTTAATTTAATTTGTCTTAATCGGCGGTTGGTATGAAAAAATACACAATTAAAAAAAATCTATATTAAAAGTTACTGAAATCGATTCTGTAGTCAATTATAAACAAACTACTTTCAGGACTTGCGTTTATTCTGTTAAACCTTGTATACCTACATTGCAAAAACTGGCGAACAATACTACACGATCAACGGAATTGCTTACTCGAAGTTAACTGTTGTAACTTGTATTTCTTAATCGAGACTGACTGTTTGAATTCTCAAACCGAAATATTAACTATGTAAAAGATAAAACCGAACTGACTATTTTGAAATCTGCGATCGAACTGATTTGTCGCGAGTAGGCGCGGCCCTTTTTAACACGCTTTTATTAGTTTCACCTGTATGTTTGTTTGTATATATGGAATTGACTCGTTTGGGCTCGATTTTGTCCAATCTTAAGCGATCAGATTTACTTCAAACGTTGTAGACTTATCAACGACCGACGACAATACAATATTTTGATAAGCTTATCTTAAAGATGGTCACCCATTATAGCATCTACCTACTACAGACCTATGTATATACTTACACTTTACATACATTCACATTTATTCATCATACTCTTTTATCAGGTTTACATTTTATTTTGCGAATCGGCCTAAAACGATTCATTTCCTTATTTATTTACCAAATTAAATATTTCTATAGTTTTCATTGTTATGACATTTACGTCAGGCTGTCAAACTGCTATTACTTTTTTCTGTAAATTTTCTCTCATAATTTCTTACTGGCTTAGTCCATGAAGGTTGCTTTTGATTTGTATAATTTTAAATTATTTTTATGTTTATGTTAGCTCAAATATTGTATTTTATAGATAATTGTGACTGTTTATTGAATAACTGTATCCTAATTTAAATTCATAAAAATAATTAACACTCTCTCAGTATTCATCAAAGAGGTTTTTAAACAAATATTTCTGGCCGCTTCAAGCTCATGACAGGAGCATATGTTATGAAGAAAACTTCAATTTTCGAAAGAACTAAAAGAAGTGAAGATGAAAAAAACAAATGGGAGACTGATATAAAAGGACCTCTGACATATTATTTGATGATTTCTGCTCTGGTTTCACTTAAAGAAACATCTCCGCTACAGACCACGTCCAATTACTAAAGGAAAAGTACAACAGAAGTCAAGCCTCAACTAAACTTAACTAAACTACTATTTTGACTTCATATCTTGACGGAGTGACTACGCTGAAGTCCAGAGGACCATCTTCTCTTCATCTATTCTCCACTATCTATCACTACTGTGACCTGTGGCTTCGCACTTGAAAAAAGAAAAACGGACTGCGACTACAAAAACCTCTCTTCTTTCTACTGAGTGATATTGGTATCTTTTTTAATCATTTATGTATTTTTTATCTCTAATTATATTGTTCAAATTTACTTCATACCCTTTTATTTTGTTAGGTTAGTAGATTTGTTACAGTTTGGCGCCCAATGTAAAATAGCTAGTTCTTTCAAATTTTTAATATCTAATTTTTCCTCCTCAGGCCCTCAGCACTCCTCTTGAAGACTCCTTTACTCAACACATCTTCATACTTCACTTATACTACACCCCCACACACATTCCTTTACCCACTGGTAATTGGCATCCATTCTTCGCTTGGAAGTGTTCTTAAAACCATTCGTGGTCACTTGCAAGTTGGGTTTGGCTTACTCTACGACGTACTATAGGAGAATATCCTGTAGTCGTTACCACTTACACATAACTCTCTACTTATACCTCACTACTCTGCACCCCACACACTTGCACACCACTACGTTTACCCACTGGTAATCGTACCCAGTCTTTGCTTGTAAGTGTTCTTAAAACCACTCGTGGTCATTTACAAGTTGAGGACTGGTACACTCCACGACAACTACAGGACAATATCCTGTGGTCGTTTATACAATCTTAAACTTATAACACTTTAACAAATACTTCACTATTCTACATAGACACAACACATGTATCATATGATTCACTCTCCCTAGATTAAACACTCTTGGGTCCTCTTAAACTCCGAGTCCTCTTAAATACTCTCGAGTAGTCGAGTCTTAAACTCGTCTTTAGCACTCACTCCGAGTCGTCTTTAGCACTCTAATCATTTACCTCCCTTTAACACTATTTTATCCTCATTTAACATTAAATTATGGATAGGACTATTTTCTTTGAACTTCTAAACAAAACTGAGCTTGAATATGAAATAAAAATTAGATTAGAGGAACCAAAAGATACAGTAATACAACTTAAAAAACAAATTCTTCAACTCGCACCTCATACTCCCTCTGAAGATATTTTAGATTCAATATTGGAAGTTAAAACTGATTTGGACGAACTTACCACTTCACTAAATTATATTGAATCAAAACTACTATTGTTAGAACAGGGTAACCATAGATTCAACAAAAAAATTAAAACTTTTATTAATCATGTATTTCATCGACTAGAGAGGATTGATACTGATTCAGATCCCTCAGAGGTAAATCGTTTATCTCAAACTAAAGAGAGATTTTTCACCTTAGAATCAAAATTTATTTCTTTAACAACTGTTTCCAATGACATCAACCCTCAATCTATATTAGTCAATCGTCCCTCTGCTACTCCTAATAGCCCCAATGATAGTACTATGTTTCATACTATACTCCCCGATATTCAGTTTCAACCTCTAAACTCAATTTCTTATAATTCCCTTAACGAATTAAAACGAATTAAATACGACGGAAACTCTTGTCCACGTTCATTTATCCAGAAAATCCAGGAATTTAGTATTTCTAGGAATATTTCTTCAAACAAATTATTAGATCATGCTTTCGAATTACTTACCGACAACGCTTTACACTGGTACCGTTTTAAACGTGACTCTTTGTTATCATGGGACGAACTTTGTGAAGGTTTGGTTACAGACTTTGGCGGTTTTGACTATGACCATAAATTATTAGAAGCAATTAATAGCCGAACTCAAGGCAAGGATGAACCTATAGTTATTTTTGTTTCCATACTAACTGGCATGTTTTCCAGACTTTCTGAAAAACTATCGGAAACTAAAAAACTTCAAATAATTATTCGTAACATCCGACCTTGTTACTCACCTTATATCGCGAATAATAATATTAATTCTATTCTTGCGCTTATTTCATGTTGTCAAAAATATGAAGAATTCCTAGACAAAGAGAAACGTTTCCGCGAACCTGAAACTACAAATAATCCTTTAACTGTCGAATTTAACTATAAATCTTCTAATTTAACGTCAAAGCCCTCAACCTCCAACGCGTTTTCTCCTAGAACAAATTTTAATCGATTTAACAATAAACCTCGAGTTAATACTATTAATAAAGTTAATAATAATGCATTTTGTGTACGCTGCCGTACTAATGGTCATACATTAACTAATTGTTCGCAACCTCGTACATTAATTTGTTTTAAATGTGGTTTAAAAGATGTTAAATCTACTGATTGCCCTATTTGTAATAAAACTAACAATCCAAAAAACTAGATAATGACTTGGGTAGTAAAAACTTTAATCAATCAGACTGGCATGATTGGTTACAAACCATTAAAAATTTCTTTCATTGTTACAAAACAACTTCAATATTCGATACTGAAAAAGATTTTAATCGTCCTTTTATTGATATTGCTATCAATGACAAAATATTTTCCGGCTTACTAGATAGCGGTAGTTCTATTACAATACTTGGTAATAACTCCCATCTAGAAATCTTAAAATTAGGCTTCACGTTATCCAAGTCATTTTCAATGACAATTACTACTGCCAGTAATCATAAAAGTAAATCCCTTGGCTCAATTGACATTCCGATTAAATACAATAATCAAACTCATCTAATCCAAGCCTTCGTGTTCCCAGATATATCTCCTTCAATTATCTTGGGAGTCGACTTTTGGAAAAAATTTAATCTTATTCCACATATACTTTCTTCGGCTTTTAAAGTAAATACTAAATGTTCAGTAGTTACTGAAACTACGAAACAAGTACTTCCTTATAATCATCTCACTTTAGAGCAAAAAACTATCGCTGATGACATGATTAATCGATTTAAAGCTATATCATTTGAAAGTAGAGGAATACTGGGCCGCACTCATCTTATTAGTCACCATATCGATACTGGGGATACACCTCCTATTAAACAACGTTGTTACCGTCTTTCTCCTGAAAAACAAAAAGCTCTCATTATGGAAGTTGATAAAATGATAGAATGGGGTGTTATTGAAAAATGCGAAAGTCCTTGGCTTTCTCCGGTTATCATTACACCTAAAAAGAATGGCGAATGGCGTTTCTGTGTAGATAGTCGTAAATTAAATTCAGTTACTCGTAGAGACGCGTACAGCCTTCCATTTGTTAATGAAATTTTAGATAATCTTAAAAACGCTAAATTTCTTTCTAGCATCGATATTGCTAAAGCATTTTGGGAGATTCCTCTGAAAGAAGCAGATAAAGATAAAACGGCTTTTTATGTTCCTGGTCGAGGCATGTATCGTTTTGTAATGATGCCTTTTGGTTTAACTAATGCTCCGGCTACTCAGCAAAGACTTATGGACATGCTTTTTACTCCTGAATTTGACAATAAAGTCTTTTGTTATCTTGATGATATAATAATCGTTTCTGAATCATTTGAAGAGCATATCTCTTATCTAGTTAAAGTTCTTGAGAAATTAACGTTTGCTAATTTGACTATTAATTTCGATAAAAGTCAATTCTTTAAAAATGAACTAAAATACTTAGGTTTCATTGTAGATGAAAACGGTTTACGCTCAGATCCGGCTAAAATTAAATCAATACTCGAATTTCCTATTCCCACTACTCGTAAAGAAGTGAGAAAATTTATTGGAACTTGTAGCTGGTTTCGTCGTTTCATTCCTAACTTCAGCACAATTGCAACTCCACTTAATAAATTAACTTCTTCCGGTAAAAACGCCCCGAAATTCATTTGGGATATTGATGCTACTCTAGCTTTTAATAAATTAAAAGAAGCTCTTACTACTACTCCTATACTAGCTTGTCCTAACTATGATCTTCCTTTCTCTGTACATTGTGATGCTTCTAACTTTGGCATCGGTGGTATGTTGACCCAAACTAAGGATGATAAAGAAGTAGTTATAGCCTATATGAGCAAATCTTTTAATAAAAATGAGCGCAATTACTCAACTACAGAAAGAGAAACTCTTGCGGTAATTACAGCTTTAGAACATTGGCGTTGTTATCTCGATAATGGTAAACAGTTCACTGTTTATACGGATCACGCAGCACTTAAATGGTTTCTAAACTTATCCAATCCATCCGGTAGGCTCGCGCGGTGGGCTCTGAGGTTGTCATCTTTTAATTTTATTCTAAAACACAAAAGAGGTAAAGACAATTTAGTTCCTGATTTACTCTCTCGTAATTCTACATGTCCACTTGGTGTTAATCCTATCTCACTTAATTCTCAACCCGTATCTCCAGCATTGGAACAATATAACAAACTACTTTTGGAATGCCGTAACAATCCTGATCAATATCCCAATTATACTATTCGCGAAAATAAATTATTCCGCTATACTCTATCTCCTTACGCTTTATCTGAAGATTTCGCGTGGAAAGAAGTTCCTCATCCTAATCTCCGGGAAATCCTTATCAAAGATAACCATGGATTCCCAGATCAACCACATTTAGGAATTTTTAAAACTTATAAAAAATTATCACTTCTTTATTACTGGCCAGCTATGTTTAAGGATATCGCTAAAATAATTTCTAGCTGTGATAATTGCTTAACTTACAAACACGCAAATCACTCTCCCTTTGGCCTTATGGGTAAACCAAAAATTTGTTCAAGGCATTTTCAAACAATTTCTTTGGATCTAATGGGTCCTCTACCTATGACTAGACGTAGAAATCAATTCATCTTAGTGGTTAACTGTTGTTTCACTAAATATTCCCTGATCTTTCCACTAAAACGAGCTACTAGCGCTAATGTCATCTCTAACTTAGAAAATTTTGTTTTTCTAGTTCATGGAGTACCTCAGACTATTATTATGGACAATGGATCGCAATTCCAATCCCATGAATTTCGAAACTTTCTGGGCAGATATAATATACCATACGTATCTTTCTCTCCTAACTACTGCCCTCAGGTTAATCCCACTGAAAGATACAATCGTACTATAATCACAGCTTTGTCATCTTTGGTTGGTGAAGACCATAGATCTTGGGACACCCATCTTCCTAAAGTCCAATACGCTATGAATAGTACAACTAATACTACTACTGGTTTTACTCCTAACTTTTTGCTCTTTGGACGTGAAACAGTTACTTCTGGCTCACTTTATACGCCATCTAATAATCTTGATGAAATCGTGTTTCTACCTAGGGACATCTATGCTACTAACATAGGTTTATTGTCTGCAACTTTTGATAAAGTTCAGATAGCCCTCCATATTGCTCATGCTCGTAACACTTCAAGTTACAACGAAAGTCGTTCCTTTAAAGAATATAACGTGGGAGATATAGTCTGGAGAAGAAACTATGTAAATAGTCAGGCTGGGACTTATTTCAGCGCAAAATTAGCGCCAAAATATGTTAAGTCCACTGTGTTGCAGAAATTATCCCCATTGGTTTATATACTAGAGGATCCTAATGGCAACCAAGCTAAATGGCATATAAAAGATTTTAAAATATAATGTATATAATTATGTAAATAATTCTCTTAAAACTAGATTTTTTTTTTATGGTTGGTAAACCATTCAGAAGATTATTTTAATTTCTCTTTTTATCTGTTCTTTTCAGATAATTTTATTTAGATATGTTGCCTAACCTTTATTATTTGACTGACTTATTTTTCTCTTTGATGACTAATTTGTCTTCATCAACTATTTTGTAGTTGATTGGATCAATTCCTTGTAGGAATTGTTTTTCTTTTCAAAATTCAAAAAAAATACTATCTCTAGTATAAAAACTTCTGCAATTACCTTTTCGATTTAAATTATATCTAAACCATTTAATAATTTGATAGGATTTTTCTGTTCTTCTTAATAAAAACTGATTTGTGGTAAAAACTCTCTCTTTAAACCAATAACTAGACTTTTTAGAAATATTTTCTCTGAAGATATTATCTTAAACTTACTGAATCATTTTAAACTTATCATTTCACTCATCAACATTAAAACACTCAGCTTTCCTTTAAAACCTATTTGGTAAAATCTTATTTATTTATTTATCAATTTATTTATTTATCAAAATCTCCCTTACCACTATCATTACAGGTGTATACCTAATGCGATAGTGAGGTCTTAAAATTAACTTAAGTACTTACAATTTAAAACTGTTCTTATAATTACATCTAAAAATAATATTATGTACTAGGTTCCCTAAGTAAAATAAAACAAAATAAAATAAAAACAACAAGATAGCCTACTCTAATCTACATAATAACATAAAAAGAACATCAGTATTTTTGCGAGTTCACTCAAATGGCATGTAAATACATCTATCCTCACGTGAAGATCGTTAATAACCCGAATTGCACGGGTCAATGGTGTTTTGGCGAGAAGGTTGGTCCTGGCAACCGGCACAGCCAGCAGTGGCGGGCGGCGCCGCCTCCACACATAGCGGTCTGGTACACATATACTCAGGCGCTGCAGTACTCCTGGGTTATGCTCAATGCCACGAAGCAACCTAACCAGATACGCGACAAGCGTGAATTCCCGTCGCACCCTCAGTTGGTTGTACCCGACCATACCGAGCACAAACAGAGTGGGGTACATCAACGGGTAAAACGGATATACCCCATACAGTTTCTTGTACAAGTGGCGTGTGAACTTGTTCTGTACGCGTTCCAGCATTACTGAATACTTGGCCTCATGCGGAGCCCATATGACAGCACTATGTTCCAGATGACTCCTGACGAGTGCGTCATACAGGACTCTGACTGTTGTGATGTTAAGGAAGTGCCTAGTCTGTCGCAAAACAAATCCCAAGTTTCTAAACGCTCTTTTACAGACCCCCGTAATATGATTGCGAAACGATAGTTCGGGAGTGACGATAACCCCCAAATCCCGCACCTCGGAGACTCGTTGCATAGGCGTGGCGCCCACCACGTACTCGTGCACTAGAGGGGCACGCGCGCGCGTAAAACTCATCACCGAGCACTTTGACAAGTTAAAGAAAAGCCCGTTGTGCTGACTCCATTCCACTACCCTATGTATATCCTCCTGCAATCGTTCGCAATCGGATTCATTATTAACCTCGAGCAGCAACTTGAGGTCATCTGCAAATAATAAACAAGAGCCATGTTTGATGACTTCCGGCAAATCGTTTATCATTATGATGAATTCGAGAGGCCCCAAATTGCTGCCTTGACTCACACCGGACCAGGTGTAATATGGGTCGGATTCACACCCATTATAATCTATGTACTGCTGTCTGTCTTTGAAATAACTGGCGAAGAAGTGCAATAGATGCGGTGTGCAGCCGACTTCTGCGAGCTTCGTTAGTAAGATGTCATTATTGACGGTGTCAAAAGCTTTTTTAAAATCAAAATAAGCAGCATCAACCTGCACACCAGCATCTACCGCCGGCACCACCTGCGCCATAAAGTTCAACAGATTGGTGGCAGTGCTGCGCGCCGGCCGGAAGCCGTGCTGCGCGTCAGCCAGCTGTCCGCTCACCTGCTCCAGCATGCAGCGCTGGATAGCTGACTCGAACACCTTGGCCGGCGTCGACAGCACGGCCACCGGTCTATAACCAGTTATGTCCGATCCCGCTTTACCTTTAGGTACAGGAATGACCCGCGTCATCTTCCATTGAGTGGGGAACGTCATCCTATGAAGACACATGTTAAAAATATAAAGTAGCGGTTCTGTGAGTACCCTACCACAATCTCTAAAAAGAAATGCCGGTATACCGTCCGGGCCCGCTGAACGCTTCGGTTTCAGGCGCTCAAGTGCACATCTTACGTCCTCCAGACTCAGTGCGTCAAGTTGTACCCGCGCACTACTCGCCGCTCCCGCCGCCGCCGCCGCTTGAGCGTCTAACCGCGGCGGCTGATCGCTGTAAACAGATTCGAAAAATTTTGCGAACTGTTTAGCACACTCTTTATCCGATAAATGCTCACCATCTTTTACAATAGTTTTCTTGCCTACTGCACTTTTCTTTGATCTTATGTATTGCCAGAATGATTTAGGATCTTTAGCAAACTGACACTGGATTTTATGTTGATGCAGTTTGTGAGCAGTATCTATAGATTTTTTAATAAGCGCTCTGTATTTAGAATATTCTTCATAATCCCTACTAAGTTTAGTTGTTTTAAATATCTTGTGAAGTCTGGCTTTAGTTCTCAAATCTTTTATTATTTTCTTATTCCATCTTTCTCTTTTTGAGCGGTAGCAACTCACTAAATAAGCCCCTAATGCCTTGTTTTCGGAGCGGTAGCAACTCATTAAATAAGCCCCTAATGCAAATTTTTTTTAGAGGTTTTCTTAAACCCTCTAATTCTTAAACTCAAGTTTTACTTGAGCTTTTCTTAAACTAGGACTCAAATTTGAGTTCTCTCAAACTTAAGTTTTTCTTAAACTTGGGTTATTCTTAAACTCAAAACTAACTTGAGTTTTCTCTCAACTGGAGGTTTTTCTTAAAACTTGAACCTTTCGAGCGGATAAGCAACTCGTTAAAAAAGCCCTAATGCTCTCTTTCTATTTGGGTTTTCAAACAGGTGCGGGTTACGACACCTAATTAAAAAAATAAGCCTTCGTAATTATAAATAAATATTTCCTTGTTGGAGTATGCGTCATTAAATGTGAACCATATCTCCTATGTGTGATTGAATGGGAGTGTTCGACGAAAGCATGGAAGAGGTTGTGTGTTAGATCAAGGACTTATTTTTAACCTTTACAAAATTTTTGTTCTAGACCAAAAATTTTCTCGGGGTCGATGGGGAAATATAGCATCTACCTACTACAGACCTATGTATATACTTACACTTTACATACATTCACATTTATTCATCATACTCTTTTATCAGGTTTACATTTTATTTTGCGAATCGGCCTAAAACGATTCATTTCCTTATTTATTTACCAAATTAAATATTTCTATAGTTTTCATTGTTATGACATTTACGTCAGGCTGTCAAACTGCTATTACTTTTTTCTGTAAATTTTCTCTCATAATTTCTTACTGGCTTAGTCCATGAAGGTTGCTTTTGATTTGTATAATTTTAAATTATTTTTATGTTTATGTTAGCTCAAATATTGTATTTTATAGATAATTGTGACTGTTTATTGAATAACTGTATCCTAATTTAAATTCATAAAAATAATTAACACTCTCTCAGTATTCATCAAAGAGGTTTTTAAACAAATATTTCTGGCCGCTTCAAGCTCATGACAGGAGCATATGTTATGAAGAAAACTTCAATTTTCGAAAGAACTAAAAGAAGTGAAGATGAAAAAAACAAATGGGAGACTGATATAAAAGGACCTCTGACATATTATTTGATGATTTCTGCTCTGGTTTCACTTAAAGAAACATCTCCGCTACAGACCACGTCCAATTACTAAAGGAAAAGTACAACAGAAGTCAAGCCTCAACTAAACTTAACTAAACTACTATTTTGACTTCATATCTTGACGGAGTGACTACGCTGAAGTCCAGAGGACCATCTTCTCTTCATCTATTCTCCACTATCTATCACTACTGTGACCTGTGGCTTCGCACTTGAAAAAAGAAAAACGGACTGCGACTACAAAAACCTCTCTTCTTTCTACTGAGTGATATTGGTATCTTTTTTAATCATTTATGTATTTTTTATCTCTAATTATATTGTTCAAATTTACTTCATACCCTTTTATTTTGTTAGGTTAGTAGATTTGTTACACCATCCACAGACCAACCGCGGCAACCTGATCGGTCAACCTGTGCGGCTGTATTATTTAGCCACGGGCCCCTCGCTAGCCCCTAGCTGTTACTGGGTAATAGCTTGATGTGTAGTCGTGCCTAGGTATTAAGTAATAATCTTAAAGTAGTGGAATATATTTTAGTAGTTTAAGTAGGTAGGTTTTTTCCTCAACTTAACGCGGTTGAAACCGCGGGGCAATGCTAGTTTGCAAATAAAGTTACACCACTATGTCTCACTGTTTATGTTGGCAACATAGAAATCCTTGAATATGTTTTCTATCGAGATGCAACTGTTAATACATTTGTACATACTAAAAACGGTTTTATCTATATGTATCTATACTTATAATAAATCTGTAGAGAGGTCAATTCTGTACATGAAATATATTTCCAAAATAACTATCAGCGGGTGATTAGTGATACTGACGCCAAAAATGCAATCAGCTGTCTATCTGTCTGTCTGCCTGTCTGTATGTTCGCTATAGAAACAAAAACCACTCGACGGATTTCAACGAAACTTAGTACAATTGTTCTTCATACTCTTGGGCAGCTTATAGTATACTTTTCATCACGCTACGATCAATAGGAGTAGAGCAGTGAAGGGAAATGTTGGGAAAACAGGAGAACTTACTCCATTTTTTAAGCTTCCGTCGCGTGTGCAGCCTTAATGGTTAAAGCTACACAGAAATCATGTATGACGGAAATGTTCTCCTTAAAATTATGAAATATTCCACGAAAGCAAATGTCTATCTTTTATGGTTGACTCACAATAACACGTGTAACTCCCGATAGCTTAGCAGTTCGGAGCTTTCTGATTATATTTGTCTACTCTTACGTTTATAACACTCTCACTCATCCCTAATTAAAAAATGTTAACATTATTACCTATTTAATAAAAAAAATAATCATAGAAATCGGTACAGAAACACCAAAGTTATACATGAAATACGCTAATAAGCCATTGCGCGTGAATACTGAATCATGCTATAAGGATTATTTTTGTGTAACGGTCGCCGCGCTCGACGCGGCTCGCGGCGGGATGTATAAAAGGACGGGGGATCCAAATGCGAACTTCTGATAGCCCGGTAAAGCAGTATGGCAACCTCCATGAGTTGCACAACTGCAAGAAAAAAAAAACGCGAACTTCATACAATATTTGGCTGTTGATGCGAGTAGACGTTCCGAGCATTCGACCTTATTGACAGACAATATTGTTTGTCAGCGCCAATTTTAGTCTTTAAATTAATTTAGTTTTATTTTGTTGTTATTTTATAAAATAGGTATTAGTTATTTTGGTAGTGTATTTCAAATTACAAATTATTAATAGTTTACATTTTATTTCTTTTTATGTGAAGTAGTAATAGGTTAGTAGTAGTTAGTTAGTAGTAGGTAAGTTTTGGTTAATTTATGTTTTAGTTTTTTTCTAATATTAATTAGGTAAAAGCGTAGGTACTTTTATTAATTATAGGTATAGGTATTATTAATTATAGTAGTTATAGGTATTCAGTTTTAAGTGAAGTAGGTTTTATTATATATCTATACTAATATTATAAAGAGGTAAAGTTTGTAAGTTTGTATGTTTGTATGTAGGGGGTAATCTCTGGAACTACTGGTTCGAATTGAAAAATATTTTTTATAGGCTATATAATATCACGCTACGACCAATAGTAGCGGAGCATCAATGAACAATGTTGCAAAAACGGGAAAAAACTTTTACTAATAATAAAGCTGCCGAGTACGTTTGTTTGAAAGCTTATAAAAATCTTTTTGCATTTGATAGCCCAATTCTTGAGGAAGGCTATAGGCTTTAAACATCACGCTAGAACCCTTAGGAGTTGAGCAAAAAGAAAAAAGTCAGAAAACGAAGTAATAGCGCAGGCAGGCGATGCGATGCGACGGGGTGGGTCGGGGGAGCAAAAAATTTCACGCGGACGAAGTCGCGGGCAGAAGCTAGTAGCAAATAGAACTAAAAAGTGAAAACTAAAATATAGTTTAAAAAACTAAAAAAAAACACACTTTAATAGCAAATCGAACTAAAAATCAGAAAATAACTTTTATAATAATAATAATAAATTTATTTCAGACCATAAGTCCATAACAAACACATTACAATTTTATACAAAAAACACATACATACATACACGAAAAATACACTAAACAACTTATTTTAAATATTGGTATGACGCACGACGAGTGGTCACCCAGTGCCACATCATTGGACTGTCTGTCCTGTCGGCTACTATAGCCACCAAGCTGTTGGAGCTGTCGCGCACTCGCCGCATCAGGGATGCTATCCGTGTCCGCATCAGTGCGTAAAAATCTGGCACGCCATTCTCCGCGAACATCCCCGATGCACTGCAAAAGCGCGGCAGCCCCAACATGACTCTGAAGGCGTTATTATATTGGACTCGCAGACCATTGTACGAGCTTTTTGTATGCTTTTTTATATTTATATTTTATTCAACTGTTATAAAAAGTATACCAACTCAATATGTTTCAATAATTTTCAAAAACTCTAAAATATAAATAAAGTTATGAAAAGAAAATTAATTTAATTGTAAAAAAGCGTGGGGTGCTCGATACTGATTGTTGTAAATATACAGGGTGTAATTTATACCCTGTATTTATAGCTAAGCATTAAACATAACAGCTGGTATAGAGTCACTATACATAGTTTCAACTCAAAATAAAATACTCTAAGAATTGATACCAAATTTTCGGTTTCATTGGTTTCTTAAATTCAAATCATAACAAACGTGTCACCGCACTACGTAGGTCAATAACTTTTTATGTTACTTGCTAATATCACGATAAATCTCTTCCGTAACTCTGCGCGCCTAGTACCGTAGCCTACTGCGCAGGCGCGAGGCGGTGTTCTTTGTCGGCGCCAACTGACGGAATATTCCGCCGCCGCCGCCGCGCGCGCGCGCAATAAGCCATACCTACTTTACCGTGATGTAAAAATTAATGTGTAATTCTAATTATTGATTTACAGTTTACTCGTTATTAAGCTAGAAATTGCACGTAAAAACTGGAATAACAAAACTTACGTAAACAATCGAAACAAAGTTTAGGTAGGTACCTAGGTTAACTAGTTTCATCCCTTATTATTACTTTATACCGAGTAAACAGTAAAATCTTAAAGCTTTGCTTAATTTAGTAAATTGACTTACATTTTTAAAGATGGGGTTCGATGTGGTGACCTTGGTATTGTATGCACAAGGCCGCTCACTTGTTCATGGACACACATTACGTAGCATGTCTGGTGTTATTGTCCTGAAAGCGGCCTCAATCCGCACTTTAATTTGTATCACACTGCACTGCGTACACTACACACGCACATGGGTGCTGACCGTCGTTGCGCAGCGCTCGCCATAGGTACCTGATTACCTATGGTTAGAGGCACCAAGCCGATGTACCATCCGAGATCAAACTAAAACATGCTGACGAAGGCATCTATCGACGCTCAGCATCTGGTCTACCCTCAATAAAACGGTGACGGTACAGTTCTTGGGCAGCTCGCAAATTACTGATGCGCATAATTATCATAGGGATAAAAACGAATGTACTAGACGCAGGACAGACGTCGACTGACGGCGACGAGCAAAGCAATAACAATAATGCCCAAAATGAAACTCCTATTCCCTGCTATCCTGGTACCTAAAAGTCATTAGGTTTACACACACATCGATGTTACATTGTGTGTGTAGCGACGTAATCAGGGTTCTGTGAGCAAACGATATTCAATTCGGAAATAACAATTCCTGTTACTCATGCGCTTCTAGTACTTTTATTAATTTCTTTCGACAGTTACATGCAATTTTGCGACATTCTTACTTCGACAGCAAAGCAATAACAATAATGCCCAAAATGAAACTCCTATTCCCTGCTATCCTGGTACCTAAAAGTCATTAGGTTTACACACACATCGATGTTACATTGTGTGTGTAGCGACGTAATCAGGGTTCTGTGAGCAAACGATATTCAATTCGGAAATAACAATTCCTGTTACTCATGCGCTTCTAGTACTTTTATTAATTTCTTTCGACAGTTACATGCAATTTTGCGACATTCTTACTTCGACAGCAAAGCAATAACAATAATGCCCAAAATGAAACTCCTATTCCCTGCTATCCTGGTACCTAAAAGTCATTAGGTTTACACACACATCGATGTTACATTGTGTGTGTAGCGACGTAATCAGGGTTCTGTGAGCAAACGATATTCAATTCGGAAATAACAATTCCTGTTACTCATGCGCTTCTAGTACTTTTATTAATTTCTTTCGACAGTTACATGCAATTTTGCGACATTCTTTATTTGAATTATAATAACAAAGACTAAACGTGCTCAAACTAATAAAACCTATGTACCACTCAAACAGCACCGACAGACCGTGAACTCCGATAATTCTTTCGGTTAGTCCTACACACAAAAATTATGCGTGCGTGGTATTATTTTGTAATAAAAAAAAACGATTAACTTGTTGCTAATAGTTTACGTCTTATTTAGTAAAAAAATAACCTTATTTTAAAAATTATGAACGGAACCCACTGTGATTTTATTTGTACTAGGAGAAGAATAAGTTGCGAAGAGGTGAATTGAAATGATGTTTTGGGTTCAGTTGGACAAAAAAATGGTTTCTAAATCCTTTTTCTATTCTAAGTACTAATGGCAAATAATAATGTTTATTTAAGCAATTAATTCCCGGTAGGATGCACGTAAGGATTCGATTTTTATGATCAATTCAATGGTTGTACAAGCTGTCGATTTTTCGAAAAAATCGTTTTAATGCGATCTTCAAGCAAATCGATTCAATAGTAACGTGAATCGAATCTCTTGGATCGTATGTGTAAATAAAGGCTCTTAATAGTTCAAGTTCATATTTGCCCAAATCATTGTGCTGACAATCATAAACAGCGAATAGGTAGGTTTATCTATTTCAAACAAGATCAATTACATAAGTATGCCGACACTTTTTAACTTGTCCGAAGATTGAAACATATTAATCATCCATCTGAATTAAAGTCATTGAATTACGCCGGAAAGGTTATCAAATATTATTGACGTACCTACCTGACTGGCAACTGTAAATATGTCACAAAATAGAGGTGGTTAAATGTTGTTTAAAATTTTTTAGAAGATCGATGTAAGAAGAGCACGAGATTCGATCTGTGAATCGAATGAAAAATCGATTTAAAGCAAAAAATCGTTCATCTTTATGGCCACCAAAATAAAAGGTTAGAAATAATGTTAGGAAATTTACAGGAATATTGTTTTTGAATTAGGTATTTACTGTGTTGTAGGTATGATGGAAAGGTGGGTGGCGGGTGGAAGATTACTACGAGGTAGATAATAATTATCTACAAAGTAATCTTCTACAAAAGGACAACTACGTAAAAAACCAACAAGTGTGTAAATGATACGTGACAATTCAAGCAGGTATCTAAATATTTCGTTAACTTTTGATACCTAGACCAATTAATTGTATTGTAGGTAGCTAGTTCACAAACATAATCAAAGTTTAGGAAAAGTCAGTACTTAATAATATTTTGTGAATAAAAAATAAACATGCGGAACCGTTTATTCAGAAATACCAGGAGTAGGAGGTTTATCTTTACTTACAAATAGGTCGGTGACACCGATCAGCTGTTTTAGTGCTAGTGATGTGTTTATTTCAATTTGAAAAGTTCGGTTTCTGGTATCAATGTATTAAAAAATCTCATAACTTCCGAACATGTAGCGGTAGGATTAAAAAACCCTTCCTATGTCGTTTGATATCATCCAAAGAAGCCGGGCCTTCTCTATATATATAGCCTTTTCGTTACACATTGTATAATTAGTAGTTATACAGGGTGTAATTTATACCCTGTATTTATAGCTAAGCATTAAACATAACAGCTGGTATAGAGTCACTATACATAGTTTCAACTCAAAATAAAATACTCTAAGAATTGATACCAAATTTTCGGTTTCATTGGTTTCTTAAATTCAAATCATAACAAACGTGTCACCGCACTACGTAGGTCAATAACTTTTTATGTTACTTGCTAATATCACGATAAATCTCTTCCGTAACTCTGCGCGCCTAGTACCGTAGCCTACTGCGCAGGCGCGAGGCGGTGTTCTTTGTCGGCGCCAACTGACGGAATATTCCGCCGCCGCCGCCGCGCGCGCGCGCAATAAGCCATACCTACTTTACCGTGATGTAAAAATTAATGTGTAATTCTAATTATTGATTTACAGTTTACTCGTTATTAAGCTAGAAATTGCACGTAAAAACTGGAATAACAAAACTTACGTAAACAATCGAAACAAAGTTTAGGTAGGTACCTAGGTTAACTAGTTTCATCCCTTATTATTACTTTATACCGAGTAAACAGTAAAATCTTAAAGCTTTGCTTAATTTAGTAAATTGACTTACATTTTTAAAGATGGGGTTCGATGTGGTGACCTTGGTATTGTATGCACAAGGCCGCTCACTTGTTCATGGACACACATTACGTAGCATGTCTGGTGTTATTGTCCTGAAAGCGGCCTCAATCCGCACTTTAATTTGTATCACACTGCACTGCGTACACTACACACGCACATGGGTGCTGACCGTCGTTGCGCAGCGCTCGCCATAGGTACCTGATTACCTATGGTTAGAGGCACCAAGCCGATGTACCATCCGAGATCAAACTAAAACATGCTGACGAAGGCATCTATCGACGCTCAGCATCTGGTCTACCCTCAATAAAACGGTGACGGTACAGTTCTTGGGCAGCTCGCAAATTACTGATGCGCATAATTATCATAGGGATAAAAACGAATGTACTAGACGCAGGACAGACGTCGACTGACGGCGACGAGCAAAGCAATAACAATAATGCCCAAAATGAAACTCCTATTCCCTGCTATCCTGGTACCTAAAAGTCATTAGGTTTACACACACATCGATGTTACATTGTGTGTGTAGCGACGTAATCAGGGTTCTGTGAGCAAACGATATTCAATTCGGAAATAACAATTCCTGTTACTCATGCGCTTCTAGTACTTTTATTAATTTCTTTCGACAGTTACATGCAATTTTGCGACATTCTTACTTCGACAGCAAAGCAATAACAATAATGCCCAAAATGAAACTCCTATTCCCTGCTATCCTGGTACCTAAAAGTCATTAGGTTTACACACACATCGATGTTACATTGTGTGTGTAGCGACGTAATCAGGGTTCTGTGAGCAAACGATATTCAATTCGGAAATAACAATTCCTGTTACTCATGCGCTTCTAGTACTTTTATTAATTTCTTTCGACAGTTACATGCAATTTTGCGACATTCTTACTTCGACAGCAAAGCAATAACAATAATGCCCAAAATGAAACTCCTATTCCCTGCTATCCTGGTACCTAAAAGTCATTAGGTTTACACACACATCGATGTTACATTGTGTGTGTAGCGACGTAATCAGGGTTCTGTGAGCAAACGATATTCAATTCGGAAATAACAATTCCTGTTACTCATGCGCTTCTAGTACTTTTATTAATTTCTTTCGACAGTTACATGCAATTTTGCGACATTCTTTATTTGAATTATAATAACAAAGACTAAACGTGCTCAAACTAATAAAACCTATGTACCACTCAAACAGCACCGACAGACCGTGAACTCCGATAATTCTTTCGGTTAGTCCTACACACAAAAATTATGCGTGCGTGGTATTATTTTGTAATAAAAAAAAACGATTAACTTGTTGCTAATAGTTTACGTCTTATTTAGTAAAAAAATAACCTTATTTTAAAAATTATGAACGGAACCCACTGTGATTTTATTTGTACTAGGAGAAGAATAAGTTGCGAAGAGGTGAATTGAAATGATGTTTTGGGTTCAGTTGGACAAAAAAATGGTTTCTAAATCCTTTTTCTATTCTAAGTACTAATGGCAAATAATAATGTTTATTTAAGCAATTAATTCCCGGTAGGATGCACGTAAGGATTCGATTTTTATGATCAATTCAATGGTTGTACAAGCTGTCGATTTTTCGAAAAAATCGTTTTAATGCGATCTTCAAGCAAATCGATTCAATAGTAACGTGAATCGAATCTCTTGGATCGTATGTGTAAATAAAGGCTCTTAATAGTTCAAGTTCATATTTGCCCAAATCATTGTGCTGACAATCATAAACAGCGAATAGGTAGGTTTATCTATTTCAAACAAGATCAATTACATAAGTATGCCGACACTTTTTAACTTGTCCGAAGATTGAAACATATTAATCATCCATCTGAATTAAAGTCATTGAATTACGCCGGAAAGGTTATCAAATATTATTGACGTACCTACCTGACTGGCAACTGTAAATATGTCACAAAATAGAGGTGGTTAAATGTTGTTTAAAATTTTTTAGAAGATCGATGTAAGAAGAGCACGAGATTCGATCTGTGAATCGAATGAAAAATCGATTTAAAGCAAAAAATCGTTCATCTTTATGGCCACCAAAATAAAAGGTTAGAAATAATGTTAGGAAATTTACAGGAATATTGTTTTTGAATTAGGTATTTACTGTGTTGTAGGTATGATGGAAAGGTGGGTGGCGGGTGGAAGATTACTACGAGGTAGATAATAATTATCTACAAAGTAATCTTCTACAAAAGGACAACTACGTAAAAAACCAACAAGTGTGTAAATGATACGTGACAATTCAAGCAGGTATCTAAATATTTCGTTAACTTTTGATACCTAGACCAATTAATTGTATTGTAGGTAGCTAGTTCACAAACATAATCAAAGTTTAGGAAAAGTCAGTACTTAATAATATTTTGTGAATAAAAAATAAACATGCGGAACCGTTTATTCAGAAATACCAGGAGTAGGAGGTTTATCTTTACTTACAAATAGGTCGGTGACACCGATCAGCTGTTTTAGTGCTAGTGATGTGTTTATTTCAATTTGAAAAGTTCGGTTTCTGGTATCAATGTATTAAAAAATCTCATAACTTCCGAACATGTAGCGGTAGGATTAAAAAACCCTTCCTATGTCGTTTGATATCATCCAAAGAAGCCGGGCCTTCTCTATATATATAGCCTTTTCGTTACACATTGTATAAAGCGTGTTTTTTTAGTTTTTTAAACTATATTTTATATAAATTGGCAAACCACATAAAAACTATTCCCGAAAATATTGTTTACTTTGTTGTATTTTTCTCTATTTATTGATAAAAATTGTGAAAAAAACGTCAACAAATTAAAGATAAAACATAAATGCTGGCAATTTTTTACCCAAAAAAGTGCGAATAACAGAAGTAGTTATTTACGACGCTAGTATTCGCTTATCAAAGGCTCTGGAGGCTCACAAATGCGTGTGCTGCATGTGCTCACGCGCACTGCGTCCAGAGTATTCGTAAGTACGGTGAGCCCATAGCTCCGTAGCGCCATAGCTCGTAACTACGTAGACGCGTAGAGCCCTATAGCTTCGTAGCACCATAGCTCGTAACTACGAGGAGTGGGTAGATGGCGCTAATTCGCTTGACACCTCGTAAAATAAGCTCCGTGTTTACATTTAATTTAAAAATATTTAAAGTGTTCTTTTTAGCTTATATGTACTATTATCCTGTGCAGAAACATCCAATATACCAAAGTGAACGTTGTTAAAGTGAACAGTATCTAAAATAAAAAGTGTTTATTTAACAATCAAGAACATAATCAATGAATACTCGAAATTAGCGAAATGAAGTGTCAGTAGTTGTTATCTGACTATATTACGCATAAAAAATTCAGCAAACAGTGTGAATATTCACCACACAAAGTGTCTACGTTAAAAACAAAATCACGAAAAGTGTAACTATGTTGTGGAAAAAAACACTGACACATTAGTCATACCAACCGCTTTGATAAATTTAAATTTCGTTCTTTTGTCTTACTATACTTAATTTCAACACATTGAACTAATGATCTCGTGGCTCGGAGGTTTAGCCATCTACATAGGAAGAGTGTTTACCTTCGAGAACCAAGTTCAAATCTCGGGTTCGCAATCGGTGACTTTTTGTGAGATTTAAATGATTTTTATAGCTTTATAGGCGAAAATAATCATTCAAATACGAGCTATAAGAGGGCGACACAATCACATAATAAAATAAAAAAAATAAATAAAAAAAAAACTGCTAAAATAATCATGGATTCTCCTAACAATAACGTCACACATCGGAAACAGTACACTGGATCTCTGACTAACCTATCGGTTAGGTCGAATACCGATGATAAAACTATATTGGTCACCACTATGCTAAGTATACCGGACAGCCTGCTCGACAACTATAACGACGACTTAGTAAATGACCTTAACGAACAAATTAAAACACTTAAAACGCAACTTATGTTTGTTTTCTTCGAAACTGTTACTGCATTGTTAGGAGATAGAAAACCTCAACAGTGAAAACTTTCGTTTGAAAATAGATTTACAAAAGTCAATAAAGACGGTAGAAACTTGTAAAAAAATTTGCTTAACGCCTGATAGAATCATCATTATCTCGCCACAAAAAAACCAAACACTACAAAATTTTCCAATTGCGTTAATTAATGACTCTAAGACTTTGGCCGAACCTGACAAGGAAACAAAATCCGACATGCACCACAAAGAAACTCAAACATCCGATCTTACTTATGATACATTAACACAAAATAAAAAGGTAACACCAATGTCAAAACAGAATGATATTGTTATGAAAAAATCATCAGGTGTTCCTATGCCAAAATCTAAAAACAAACTTGCAATAATCAGCAGCGGTTGCACAAAAGGAACTCTACCGTTAATAGAAGAAGTCTTTGCAAATCAATTTGATTATTGTCACTATCTGCTACCAAATACCTTCACAGAGGAAATGACGTCTACTATTGCAAACAAATTAAAAGACTTCTCATTGCGTGACTACTGTTTGATTTTCATAGGAGAAAATGAACTAAAAAACAGTACTTATTCAAAACTCCTTGAGATCTTAAAAAAATCGCTTAAAAACGTTACAAACACAAATGTCGTGGTATGCGCACCAACGTATATAACAGGAGCACTAATCTATAATTATAAAGTAGAACTATTTAATAATCTTTATTTGGACATAAATAACAACAATTATGCATATTTTTTCGACAGCAATCGCTCTCTGTCGTTTGACGTGTTTACCTATAATACAGGTAAAATAAACAAAGTTGGATGGAAAAACGTCTTTGACCAGATAATGTCCAATATAATTATAGACTAGAACTTGTTCGGTTCTCAAGATCCGAATAAAAACAATACTGAGACAGATGACAGAACATTGACATCGAATTATCATAATGACGAGGCTTTAATTAACCGAGATAAAATGACATCAAATGACCAGTTTTTTCTATTGTAAATACATGAATATTTTGCATCAAAATATAGCAAGACTTCTGAATAAATCAGAAG